>JANHZT010005933.1:49063-62581 GCA_032468215.1 Stegonotus admiraltiensis | reverse complement strand
TGAGATTTGAACTTGCAGTAATTGCAAGCAGCAGATGTTAATAACAGTGTTTTAGTCCACTGTACTACCACGGCTCTACCGCTACCAAGTTAAATGGATTAATCAGAAAACAAAAGTTCTCAGACTTACCCAGACTTCGCTGATTTTCCTGATTTTCCAGGATGTTAAACAGAATGCAAGATCAGCTAGACCAGGGGCCTCTCAACACACACAATGCTGTGTCGCATAAGCACAATTGCTCTGAAGGGGAGTGTTTCTGAATAGTCTGATATGTCCTTCCATTCCCACAGTATCTTAGAAAAATTGTTATGGATTCCCTTTTGTTCAAGTGAATTTTTTTTGCCCTTTGTCTCTCACAGAATCCCATCGTGTTCCCCTGGAAACTTAGGGTTCTCTTGAACATTCAGAAAAACCCAGGTCTGGACTACATTGCGCAAGTACCATTAAGAGCAAATGTATCATTTATAGTTACCCCCAAAATACTAATTATTGATGCTTTTAAAGTACCATGTTCATTAGGATGATGCAAGTTTATATTAAATATATCAAAATTGTAACTTCTATCTCTAATTCACCAATTGTAATGGGGGGGAGGGGTTGTATGTGTGCCCTCAAGTCAGTGTTGATGCGTGACAACTGCCTGGATAAGTCACTGCAAGATTGGTAAGATTTCGTGGCTTCCCTTTTCCCTGGATTGCGTGAGGGATTGGCCCAGTGGTGGAATGCTGTCGGTTTAACAACTGGTTCGGTGAGCGCATGCTTTGTGCTGAAAATGGAGCATTTAGAAGCTCAGCTGCTTACCTTCCAAGTCAGCAACGGTAAGAACAGTGAGGGGGGGAAATCAGCTTTGCCTCACGATTGAGATGAGCTAGAAAGCAGGAAATAAAGGACAGGATAGGGTGGGGGCGGGACCAGCTGATTGTCAGCGCTACCGGCTTGCCCGAACTGGTCCAAACTGGCTGAATACCACCACTGGATTGGCCCAAGGTTACCCAAATGGTTGTGTGTGTAACACAGGACTACAGGTCAGTTCTAGATTCTAGCCTGGTGCCTTAACCACTATTGTATATCAACATGGCTCTCTGTAGTGGCTTTTAAGGATCCATAATGCTTTTTTTATAATATATTTATTCTGTAATGGTTATAATTTACCATTCATGACAAGGCTTTAATAGGCTGCATTTAGTCTAGTCTTACATGCAGAGGAATACACAAATTTCAAGATGTGTATTCCTCTGCACATAAGACATCGTAATTGCAGTATATAGACAACTTGACTACTGTCACATTGAGGCATAAGTCAGTTTGACAGATAGATGCAAATTATATTGAGATAATCTTTCCTACAAATTTTTATTAAACTGAACAGAAAATTTACTGTGATACTATACTAAATAACCAGTCCAAATAGAATAATATAGGCTTAAACAATGAACCTCAGGGTTTAGAAATTCAGTTTGTCAGTAGAAGAGGAGTGTACCAAATGTACAAAAGAAAGAAGTGCAACTAAGGATTTCAGATAAGGAGTATTTTTAGTATTTATGTTACTCCGTTTTTACATCCTCTTTCAGTCCAAAAGTAGGCTGCATCATTTTCATCATGTAAAAACATCAATGCAAAATCCATCATTTGTCCCAAATTAAAGAAATATTTTTTAAAAGTTTTTATGAAGATTTCTGCAGAAAATGGCAGTGAAGAAAAATCCAATGCTGAATAAATAAATGCAGCAGCATCAAATAAATTACATTATTAAAAATTTTATTTGGGTTTGGTCAGTACAGGTAAGATAATATTGGAGTCACAGAGCAATATGCATTAACAGGATACAACAGTTCTTAAAACTGAGTAACTATGCACACAAAATTCTTAAACATTGTCACCTAAAGAGAACACACAGATGCATAGTGGCAAAAGTGGAACACAAACTACTATAGGACTCCCTCACCAAGTTTATTTTAGTTAGAAAACTACTGTACTGGGCAAATTGGCAGTCATTAACCCACAACTATTATGACAAAGTTTTGAGTGTTATAAACAGTATGAGTAAAGAATGCCCTTACACAGCACAAGTTCTAGATATACACAGATTTGTACATACGTCATTGTGTTATACCTGGAAATAAAATTCCATTTTCAACTTCACATTAACTCAAAATATACCTTGAGCTTACACAAACATCCTTTTAGCAACATTCAACGTAATCAATTGTTAAAATTTCAGAAGTGGCAGAGGTATTGAAGCAGAAAACCCACAAAGGCAGAATTGTGACATATATGCACTAATTTGAACAGTTCTGGACAGTTTCTTCTCCCAATTAAGTGACACTATAAAAAATTATTTTTGCAGAAAAAGGTTACAAAACCGAACCCTGCACATTTACGTTAGAGTCCAAACCATTCTGAACATGACGAGACCCCGAAGTTCTGTTACCTTTCACACTGACTGTTTTCTCCTCTTGTGGATCATGATTAGAGTCTGTATCATTTGAATGGTGAGTAAGAGAATTTTCACTACCAGTGGGAGAGTCTACACTTTCGTACCCAGTACTGAGTTGATTTATATAACTACCAGATCCTCTGCCAGTTCTATCTTCAGAGTGGTTGGAAAGCTTATTACCATTGCTTGGTGAGGGTGGAAAATCATCCTCTGTTCCACTACCTTCTCTATAAAAACCAGGCCCCGCTGTCCTCTGATGTGAAGAGCTGCCATTACTTGGTCCATTGGCCAGGCGACTGCAATCTTTGCTCATGGTTTCACCCTGATCTGTAATTTCACAAGATGGAGTCCGGCTGGTACCTGGAGTTGAAGCTTGTAACTGCTGCTGCTGATACTGAACCAATTGTTGGCGAGTCTCTTTCAATTGTTGCTGTAGAACTAGAATGGTACTCTGCATACCTTCTACTTCCTCATCAAGCTGGATGATGAAATCATTCAGTTCTATATGAAGAAAAACAATTTAGAGCATATACTTAATAAGTAGTATCTGTCTCTTCAAACTGGGCATAACTAAACAACATGCTCAGTTTCATATATTAATACCTTACTTGATCTTAAACACATTCCATTGTAGCCCTTTAAAAAAATAAATATAAATTTAGAATCTATTTTCTGTACATGCATGCACACACCTATGAGCACACAAAGTCCAACAGAATATCTTTAAAATGTAAATTTTAATCCCTATTTTAATTACCATCATAATCCTTTTTGTTTGTTTAAAGCTTTGGTAAAGCTCAAACAGATTTTTGCAATTATGCCTAAATTCAGCATAAAAGAAATACATGAAAAAATACACTTGTAAAAAGGTCAACAGATATTCAAAAGTCCCAGTGGTGGATCTGCTTATCTAAATGGCTACATATACCTTGCTGCTTCTAATTACTTTGAGTTAAGCAATTAAATCTTTTCTGGCCAAAACCGATCTACAAATCCTAACATAAAAACTAGTACTGAATTCAAATTATATGCACTGATAATGTTCATAAATAAGATTTGCTTACTGTACACAAATAAAAGAACTTGATATTAGTAGCAAGGTATTTTCTACCTTTCTGCAAGAAATGTATGTCCACATATTTTCTTTTTTATAAATTCTAGGCTACCTATCAACCATCTACTACACAGTTCCTTCCGTGTATTTTTTTTTAATTCCCAGGATTCTTAGGTAACAAAATCTAATGCATCTGGATAGAATCACGTTGCAGTTGCTCTTTATTATAATGACATATTTAATTTAAATGTTAATTAAATGATGTATAAGTTCTATGTGGCATTTAACAAACATTAGATCCAAGTAATAATTATAGCATATAAATCTTTGAGCACATTACAAAAATCTTTTTAAAAAGATTTTTAAAGTTTGTAGTATAGTACAATTTAATAACTAACCAATTTGAGTTATGGCTTCTGAAGACCCCAAAAGATAAAACAGCAATGTGGAGACTGGCATTAAGACTAAAATCTATGGTAACTGCATCTGATAATTATATTTCAAAATTATGCTCATTGAAACAGCACTGATTATCTTACTTTTGTATCTCATATAGGAAAAAAAAACACCATTTCTAGTGCAATTTCACTTTTTTACTTGTATCTTAGATATAGCATTCATATAACTGTCAAAAACGCATTCAAAATAATTTTTATTAAGAATTAAATCAAAATTTGCTAGCTGGAATAGCCTATGACTTAGTGAAGATTTAAAAACAAGTTTCCAATGGCTAAGAAACAAAATGTAACGAAGATAATATTACACAAAATAGTCTTCAACCACACATTTACATGGAAGCAACACTAGAAAATTGCCAAATTCATTTTAAATTAAGTGCTAACTTTCTGTAACTGTCTTCTAAGGCACTGAAATAACTTTACAGTAAGAAACTAGAAGAGGATACCTTAAAGACTAAGCATTTATGTACCACCACTAGGACTTCTGCTTTTCAAAATAATAATAATCAAAACACTATAGAATAACCCCAACATGCTTAGTTTGTATTATGATTTTGCTCAGTGGAAAACTTTTGCAAAGGAGGACATAATCATACAAGTTAAAATTAAACATATAGTTAATTGTGTGAAAAATTCATGCTTAATTCTCACCATTACCATTTATTTGTGCTGGTAACTGTAACAAGTTTTATGAGCTTGAAATTCCTTCCAGAACATTTTAAAGGTGTTCCATAGTAGAAATGTATAATACCCACGTTTGACTTTTGAAGCTTACACACACACAGTACAATTCTCTATTTTCTTTTTAAAAAATCCCTTACCATCCTGACTGCTTTTAAGCTCCTCACTATATTTCTTCTGTAAAGCCAACTCTGCCTCAAGTTGTGCAATACGTCCTTGGGACAGTTGCCTTCCAAGCTCTTGATTCTCCTGGATAAGCATTCGACACTTCGCCATTAACTTTTTGCCTGTTTGGCTGTAAAGGAAAGAGCCATCTATCATAAAATGAAGACAATTTTCTTTCATCTCCCTTGATAAAAGCTGCCACTGGGAGCACTATTTCTGTAACACATCTTTCTATAGTACCTTGCTGCCAGTTGCCATTGAACATTTTTTATTGGTCTTCTGGCCCCACATGGCCAAGCTGAAAGGCAAGTATCTACAGTTTAATAAGCAACTATAATTATGATCAAAAGGTATCTATTGCTTTTATTGTCTGACTGCAATTTCAGTAGAAACTGGACTCAATAAGAAAGGATGGCCAGAAATGATGAAAACACCAACATTCCATTTTTGGTTTCTACGAACAGGAAAAAAATGGATTTACGTAATGAAAAGCTTAGTCATGTCTGTAAGTTTAACTCCATATCTTTGAATTTACACAAATTTGGAATCACCAAAAAGAAAGTTTGAAGATTTAATCTGTCTCCTATTGACCTAGCCAGGTATTCTGCTCCAGTGTCAAGCAATTACAAGCAGTGTTCCTGGCAAATTAAAGCTCTTCTGCACCTTCCTTTTATATACACTGAGCTACTTGCTACTTTGCATAAGCAGCCTATGCTAACAGAAGTAGCAGCATCTACCTATATGCCTGTCTGCTATCTAGGAATAGACAGTTACACTCCAGTAGGCTACTGTAAGACCAATATGAAAATTGTAATAAACTTTCTAAATGCAGACATAATCTCTGCCAATAGTATACAAATTAACTGCTGCCCCTAGACCAATTTAGTTACTTGCTGCTTTAGTTATAATTCATTGCTTGCTCTTTTTTTGCCAGGAAATCCATTCCTATAAATATCTAGCTTCTGCCCTAAAACATCTAAGAGTAATGTACCTTTCAGAGCTTAACATTTTATATAATCAGGAAGTTTTTTCTAATGTTTGAAATCTTTCTTGGATTATTATCTGAACTTGTTGGTTCAAGCCTAAACTTCTAGAGCAGTGATGGCGAACCTTTTAGACACCGAGTGCCCAAACTGCGAGCACGCACTTGGCCAAACTGAAAGGTGTTCGCGCACAAACGCGCAC
Organism: Stegonotus admiraltiensis; assembly: GCA_032468215.1. NCBI lineage: Eukaryota > Metazoa > Chordata > Lepidosauria > Squamata > Colubridae > Stegonotus > Stegonotus admiraltiensis. The sequence continues at coordinate 56,601 of JANHZT010005933.1, read as the reverse complement.
ATGAGCAACAGAGACCCAAAGACCAGCTGGCTGGCAGAAGGCGGGGCATCCCAACACAGGCAGTGCAGCAAGAGGTTAGATCTTTTTCTTTTGTGAGCTTCTATTTCATTGTTTCCAGGGAAACAGATGCTCATGGAAGAAACGCCACAGAGATCTGACCTGGGGTGACGGCGCACGTGCCAGCAGAGGGGGCTCTGCGTGCCACCTCTGGCATGCGTGCCATAGGTTTGCAATCACAGCTCTAGAGTAACTGATAATGTGACCTATATAAAAGTCCTTCAGACATGGAAAAATAACATGTTTTACATTGCTTTTTTAGGCTAAAAGCTTTGTCCTCATGGAACTTTGATATTACTTATCAACTTTATCATTCATAGTATACATCTGTCAACTTCCTTCTCGAATTGTGGTATTGGAACTTAGAACTATTTCTATTTGACAAAGCTATTTTAGTTTATTACATATATTTAAAAAACTAAAGCAGTGACAGCTTAGTAGTAAAGCAGCAAACATTTGCAAAATTAATTAGATTTAAACTAATTTTAAAAACTGAGCTGGTAAACCAATGGTATGATTCAATACAAATAAAAATTCTTAAGTTATGATCTGGCCAAAAGCACCATTAGAAGGCAAAATACCTATCCTAAAAGGCTTAATAATGCAATAAAGCTCCTTTTCAACATAACAAGCACATTACAACTATTGGAAGATAACTTACACATATCATTTTGAAAGAGAAACGTGGCTTAACAGACTGCCAGAATTAAAATCCCAAAAGAAAACACATGGGTACATGTATCCAATTTAGGTTTTTTTTCTATGTTAGGAAGTTATACTTTGCAATGTCATGCCTATTTTCTGAGTTTAGCAAATATATTCGAAGTTTTGATCACATAATCTAAGAAAGCTAATTTCAGCATTTTTCCTTTGGATTTTTAAAAAAACAAATCTAGCAAGTACCTGTTTCAAAATTGTAATTCAATGCAGAATTATTAAATTATCCCACTTTTTATCTGATTGGAAAAAAACTGACGCATTCAACAGTACTTTCTAGTAGACACAAAGGTATCATACAAAATAGTTTCCTACATAAATTATTTTTCTACAGGAAAACTATAAATATAGCATAATGCCCAACAGTGTACATGTGTGGAACCCATTGTGAATCCCGGCCTCCAAAAATATGTATATTACATATTACAGCATATCTAGCTTTTTTGTTTCTCATACATAAACAACTTGAAGTAAGTGAACCCAAAATTTGGCTAGTTGCCACAAAGCTATTTTAGATATGTCAAGATCTCAAATATGCCTTAGATTTTTTTCAATAGCAACCTTCATTGAATATTAAACACTCTTTAAAAAGCAGCATTTTATGAAGGTTAATAGAAAAAGACATATCCCAACCCTAATTTCCTGTAATTAAGTGGATGATTCTTTGGAACCTGATTGCCTATAAGAAATCTGGCTACAGTAGATTTACCATTAATAAAATACATAAATGCTGAATATTTAGAATCTGAATAACATTTTAAAGGTTTTTTTTTAAACTTAGGGCAACATTCTTACTCTTGTAATTTGAACTAGATTTTATGTATATTAACTTATATGTTAATTTATAAATGACTAAGATAAGCAAAAAACAAACACGTTAATTAATGTAGGCAATACAGTTTCACGTTGTCCAAAGCATCTGGAAGACGCCAAGAAAGACAATCTTAAAAATGTCAAAAACTAAACGAATATAATTTTAAAACATATTGTTATCTAATGAAACACCAATATTGTAACTTATTCCTATTCATGTTCATACTGTGAATATGAGTTTCTCTTGCTGCAGTTCAAAAGCCTGTAAACAAGGGCAATGCAATACAATTCTTAAAACACTGTTGAAAAAAGGTAAGATTTTGAGCACAAACTTGCAAAGACATAGGATCCACAAAATAATATACGCAGATACAAGAGTATTCTTTCCTTAGTACTTCAGAATCACTTTCACAGTGTAGAAAAATACACCACCATTTTGAAGCATAAGATCAGAAGAAAATTATGGCAGAACACATAAGACAAACAACTTAAGGAAAATATTTTAAAAACAATAAATTAACACTCATCTCTTGAACCAAACACTTTCAATCTGGGAGCCTCTGAGTTTTTTGTTTCTAAACTTTCAAGAAACTTGTTTCTATCTCTGATATATGGTAGCTAGGGGTATTGAGGATTGCAGTTCAAAACACCTGGTAGCCAACAGCTTAAGGAACACTGTCTTACAATTTTATAGAAACAACAATGAAGTATAATTACTTGAGTACTTAAAAGTACCAATTTCACATTTATCTTCTGATTAATCTATTAATCTGATTATGTGCATATCGAAGATTGAATTAAGACTACAAATTAGTCCTTTTCTGAAACCATTTTTTAAATGGCAGGTGCCTATTTTAAGTCCAAACACACTGGATATATATAGAAACTAAACACTATCTTTCTAAATATTATCTGATCAAGTTGGGAATTCACAGGCAATTTGTATGACACAATTAAAACATACCTATGAAGAATGGTTTTCTGATTATACATTCAACAAGTTTTACAAAGACAAGTGTAACATTTTAGGATACTTTTTTCTGCAGAAATCTTACCTCAGTTCTGTTGATAGACCTTTAAAATATCTTCCATACCATCCCACCAAGATGATCTCCAAAAGCCTGAATTAGTGTGAATGTTTTTCCCTTTTGATGAAATACCCATGATTTGTATACTATCACATTTTTATGTTGAAATAATTTTATCACAGGTATATGCATTTCATAAAATGGTTGTTTTAGATTAATTACTGAATGTGGAATGCTGGAATTATTATATTATGTCCAGTTGAGATATTTTCAATCAACCTACTAGAGAAGACTATACAAGTATTAAGACAAAGCAAGAAATTTTAGAAGCCTTTCCACTGTAATCTTGAGAATACTGAAATGTCCGATAAAACTATTCCTAGAAATCACTTAGACATGTCATGGCGTCAGACAGTACCAATGATTTTGAACTGTTGTAAACCGATGGGATGTTTGCAATAAGCTTTGACATTTATCTTTCTTTCAGAGAACAGGATAAAACATGGTAGCAGCCTGTTCTCCACTTTTATGTTCATATTTCACTGGAGCTTTGTACAGTGGTTCAGCCAGCTCTCAATTATTTGACATTACCTATTTTAAAGCAGTTTAAGTGCAGCTTTATATAAAACTAAATATACAAATGCATCATGCTAGCTAGGCAACTGACTCTGGTATGCCTTGTATAGTTTGCGTATATTTTCTCAGGATAATAATATATATATATGGCAATTTTATACTGTCAAGGATAGGATAGGAATCGCAACTAGTTTTTGTTTATATATTCTAGTTGAGATTCACATGTATACAACTGTTCAACAATATAAAAATTGGTAATTAAATTGCATCTGTTTGTACAGCACTAGATTTAGGAATTTACATTTTACCAGCCATCCACAGAATAATTCGTTAATCCAAACCATGACAAGTTTCACTGAATTCCTATAAAGCCCAAATGCTAAGCAAACCAACATTTGAGTGTGTGTATGTTCTCACAGCTGATTAGCAAAAAATGTGATTTAAACAAAATTCACCTCATTTGAGTTTTGACCCAGCAGTTCAGTGAACAAGGAGGAAGTCCACAGTCTTAATGGCAAAACTGACTTAATCAGTCTCTACATCACTAGGTTTAGGATTAAGAGCGAAGCACATTCCACTTATATGTTTTACTGGAATTTGATATGATCAATTCATGATTTAAAATCTCTAGGTTCTCCTCCAATTTGTCTGTAGACATAGTGTGCCACAGACTTTAGACTTCTGCTTCTCCCTCATTTTCTTCAAACAGAACCACTTTGCAAGTGTCTACATGTTCTAGAAAGTACACATTTTCTGTGGTGGCCACTTCTTCAGAACAGTCCGACGCTGTCAGGCCTCTGAAGCAAAGGGGGGGAAAAGCTGAAACACAAGGTTCATCTGGTAAGTTTTACATTAAGCAATACAAGCTGGACAGAATAAAATGTAGCTTTTGGCTCAAAACGTCTGAGTCTTGGTGTGGAAACGAGTACGTGGTTGTCCCACCAAAGCATTCTCTGTCAGGGAAGTCTTGACTGGGGAGTATGTTTTGTTTACCTATCAGGTGTAAATTTCCAGGCACTCAGTTCATTTTGGGCTTGTTCCAGTTTGTCTTTAGTCTGTTCCAGTTCACCTTTCATTTTTAGGAAAAACAAGTTGATGGCTGGGTCCACCATTGTTGATCTCAGTTGAGCAACACTTGGTTGCTGGACTTGCTTGAGGTACTGTATCTGATTCTGGATGAAGGAAAGAAATATTAAGTCAATATATACTATCATAGGTCCACATAATCTGAAAAATAACCCTTTCTTTTTTATTGATATTAATAGAAAATAAAAATGAACTCTGAAATTATATCATAGAATTTATATAGGGTGCTGTAAACACTGTAACAATTCATACAACCATGCATGCACTGATCACAAATTTTAAGAAATGGCACTGCAGTACAGCTCCCCTCTTTCTGCATGTACATGCACTATTAACACATGTGCAAGACGGGCAAGAGATTGTATGATGGCAATGTTTCCATTTTATTTATATACTATTTTATATTTTATAAAATATTTATATATTATTTGTAATTTTATAAAATAAGATTTATAAATAAATATTAACATTTAAACAATTTTTAAACTGAGCAATTTATAGTCTTTTATGAAGTTTAGTTTTTAGTGGTGGCAACATCTCATAATCTTTAAAACCTAATTCTTACATATTGTGAGGAAAGGTAAGCTTTGATTTTAGTGAGGCAGAATAAAAATTATTGTAATGGTGAGTTCCCATTACACTTATTCCAGTATATTTCAGTATATACACTATTTATTATTCAGTAAGCTATTATAGTGAAAATACAATGTTTAGAGAAACATACTAATACAATAAACTTTGTCCTCAAAAATCACAAATTCTCAACGTTTGGGTTGCTGAGAATTGGAAACTCAAGAGAATTAAAGAGTAAGTAAGAGATGACCCCAAGAAACTTCAGTGGATTTAATAATATATTTTAATTTGTCCAGTTTTGGGAATATCCAAATAAGCTAGAGGGTTGCATGTGGTATCACTGAAAAGTTGGTGACATCAAAAACGGCTAGAATAACTTCAACTTTGAGGACAGTAGTTTATGGTGAGCATGGGAAGCCTCTTTAGGAAAGCTGTTCCATTTCCATTCTTAAAAATTACCCAACTCTTACCAAAACAAATATACTGCTAAAATTCAGTAGTAAAAATTTAGCAATGAAGGTGAGGGGATACAAAGCTAGGAAGTGTCCCACTCCATTTTCCACCATTATTTTTGAGTGCAAGCACGCGCACACTACAAATTGGCCATTTTGCTGCTGAATTTCAATTTTATAGTTTTGAGATGCTAGAGAACAATAATTAAGGTACAAAAGACACACACAGACCACAATCTACCAGATGTATTAAGCAATCAGTAAGGTTTTATTCTAACCAACTAAAACCATCAAGAACTTTTGCTTAAACATAGATAATTTCAGATAATTCTATAAACAAAAGTGAGCTATATTCATTTAGTATGATACAGTTGCAACAAAAATGTGAATGCAAGTGTGTACTGAATAAAGGTTTTGTAAGCATCTATTGTGAAAATGTGAAAAGATGCTCAACAAATATATGAAATGCAGTAGAGTTGGGCATACATGTGTGTAATATTATCATGGATTATGGATTATAATGGATTAGTGTACTGGCAATAATAAAATACAGCTTTGACTGGAAGACCAATCAACAATATGGTAAATTCTATAAGAATCATTGGCAACAAATCTCCATGATAGCACTATCATGGAATACCAAAAGCTATTCCAGGTTTTTCTGTTAACATATTTCACTAACTGGACAGGAAATTTTGTTTCTGAATTGTTACAGATATATCCCAGTGACCACTAATTAAAACCAATTATATGAAGTTTTTCATTACGCACAAATGAATGACTACTATGCCTGAATCTTTCTACATTATCCAACACTTATTTGGAACATCAGTAATATTACCTAAGTACACCTGGATATCATTCTTTTTATTTTCTACTACTGATAGGCAATCTTGGTAGCAAGAGTCGCATTTATCTATCAAAAGTCCAGAGTTAGGCCTATTTTCAAGGCTGTTCCAAAGGTACATTTTTAGACTGGAAGTAGATGTGCCAAATGTTGTATACCATAACTTGAATTTACTAAGGCTAATTTGAATTTACTATAACCCCTTCAAAGTTATGGTGCTGAAAAATAAATTATGACCAATACCCACATTTACATATTCCCAGTGCCCCTCAGTCAGGGTATGGGAGAGTGGTTGGGACACAAACAAAAGTGGAGGGTGTGAAACTTATTAGTCTTGTCAGTTTTGAGTCCCCTATACCATAGTCATTTGGGCAAGTATTCCAAAAGGCAATGGAGAAAAGGAAAGCATAGATGCAGTCATGTGATTTCCAGCTTAGTGACCGCTTCACTTATTGATAGAATTACATGCCCCAATTGTTTGCTACCAGTAGCCTCTAAAAGGACAGAGAAAACACACCAAAATTTGCTATCAAATTTTAGTAGTGTGGTTGGGGGGTGACTTCAAGGACTTGAGATTCAGGGCTGCACACAATCACATTACCATCTCAAACAAAAAAGAAGCTTTAGTTTTAGGTTTATATGAACATTGCAACAGAATTGTGTAATACAAATCAGTGATTTTTATTTACAGGTTCTCTATTGTTAGTGATCTATCTAATCTTTGTATTGAATATGTTTTTTAATCATATTAAGGGTTGCTATTGAACTATAGTAGCTCACAACTCTGAAAAATTAGTAATATGTCAATATATTTTACATCACTAATACAGGCTTTTGATAAAAATATAAAATTTCAAACCATGCTAAATAGTAGGAATAATTAGCACAACTAATGAATAGAATTATGTTTAAAGCATTCAAAAGCAAATCAATAGATTTCAACAGAGACAAACTCAAATGATTTGATTAATTTCACTTACAGTACACTCTTGCATTTCTTGTTCTTTAGTTGCTAGTCGCATCACCAAGATATTTTCCCTTCGAGCAGATTCTTGTTGTTGTTGCTTCAGTTTTTCTTCGGATTCTCTCAATCCTGTTACATCATTGGCTAGTGTAAAAAAGGGAAGACATTACAAGATTTATTACCAGAAACCTTCAAAATAGTAAGATAAAAAGATAAATAATAAGATAAAAATGGTATCTAAACAAAACAAAGACAAAATGTGATTCATAAATACATTCCCCTTTGGAAGGAAATGTAAGAAAGATATAGCTTCTATGAGAACACAGATAACACCACCAACAGAATTTATTATTTATTAGTTAGACTTCTATACCACTTCATAGTGCTTTACAGCCCTCTCTAAGCAGTTTACAAAGTTAGCATAT
>JANHZT010005933.1:22291-33672 GCA_032468215.1 Stegonotus admiraltiensis | reverse complement strand
CTGTTTTTTAAGCATAGTATATTCAGATCATAATATGTATAACCCATTCCAATCCTGTTGAGTTATGGTAGCTTTGCAAATAAATGTTTCATTAATTCTCCGTGTTAGTGAATTTTTCCAGCCATTTTTTTCTGGATATTAAATGTGTGTTTATGTATGCACTTGTGCACGTGCACATATGCTTTTGTGGAAAGAAAACAAGTGCATTGGTCATTAGTGAAGATTGAACTCTCAAGTGTTAATTGAATTGTGCATTTTTATCATAGCTATTGGAGGGGATAAATCCAGCATCAGTAGCGACATTGGAATTATATGTATTTGTGGCCTTACTCCAGGGGTGGGTTCTACTTACCTTTACTACTGGTTCGCAGCGGGAAGCTTCTGCGCATGCGCAGATCGCTGATGATGACATCTGGGGCGGTGGGCGGGGCCTCCCTCTGGTTTTACTACCAGTTCTTGCAAACCAGTCCAAACCGGGGGCAACCCACCACTGCCCTACACCTTATGTGTTTTAAATTCTAGACTAGAGTTTATTTCAGTACAGTCTCTTAAATACTGATTTGAGCATCGAATTGTTTGTTAAAACACTGTATTTGTAACCAGAGCCTCATTTATCTCTAATTATTACAAATTTTGGGAAAAAATAGAACAGGACTCATTGTTTTCTAATAGAATTCAGCCGTGATTTTTAACCATGTTAACTGAACAAGCTTGTTGATCTTGCAGGTGGAAAAGGCTGGTTGGACATTGGATCAAGTTGATCTGTATGAAATTAATGAAGCTTTTGCTGCCGTAGGTGTCGCAATAACAAAAGAATTAAAACTGAAGCCAGAAAAGGTATGTTTAACATTGCCATAAAAGCACAATACTCTAAATACTGCAAATGTTTATGCATGCTGCTCCAGTTGAATAGAGCATTGGAATATATTTTGTTTGATGCAAATATGCAATATTTGCTAGGTGGGATAGGAAGGGTAATATTCAAAATAGTTTGTCAATTGAAATAAATTGCAGGACATCAATTTGGGGAAATTTGACAAACGATGGGGAATTCCTTCTAGTACAAATTGGTATTTCAGGGATTAAAAGCTTATCTTTCTCTCTCCTGTGATCTAGAACTTCTCAGAATTTTGCGTTCACTTTTCAAAAATCTGCTTGTTAAATGTAGACATATTAGAATTCTATATTGGCCAAGAGTGATTAGACAGGCAAAGAAGAAATTTGTTTGGACACACAAAGAATTATTGATTTATTAGATTGGGCCCACAAGGAATTGATTTGATTATTTGATGGGACACACAAGGAAATATTGAACATCAGATATAACAGTGATGCTAGTATTCAAATAAAATTTCATTGACTTTTGGAAATAAAGCTTATGTTGAGCAATATACTTCTAGTAGCACTTCCGAAGGAACATATCTAGGCATTGCAGTCCAAAAAGGACATCAAAAAATTAAAGCAAGTTCAGAGAACAAAGTTCTACGTGGAACGATTGAAGGAATTGGATATATTTAGGCTGTAGAACAGAAGACAAGACTATGATAAGAATCTTAACCTAAAGGGCTGTCCTACGAAGGATTTGTTTTCCATTTCCCCAGGGTGTGGGATCAGAATCAGTGGGTTGTAATTGGTTAATATTTAGGCTGGATATCAGTGATTTTACTGACAGTAAAATTGGAAATTTTTAAGATGTTGGATAACTATTTGTCTTAAGTGGTGTAGGGTTTCCTGCCTGGGCAGGTGGTTGGACTAGAAGACCTCCAAGGGTCCCTTCGAACTCTATTCTATAACAATTCTGTTCTATTCTAAGATGCAGTCCCTCCATCCATACTGGAGAGCATCTGAGAAGGTGACTTCCTAACATCCATCAACCTGACGGAGGCATGCCTCCACGTACCTATTCTGCCATCACACTGGCAGTTCCTACGGTTCCACTATGTGGGCTGACACTATCAGTACAAGGCCCTACCATTTGGCTTGTCCTCAGCAAGACCAACGCCCCTTCTCTGGAAGTTTCTTAGGGGCTCTCTGGTGGTCCATTTACTTCAAGTGCATTAGCAGATTCTGCAATTGAAGAGCAATAGTGCATTGCAGGAATATATACTGTTTCCCCCAAAATAAGACATCCCTTGATAATAAGCCCATGAGCGCATGCGTTCAGACATAACTGATTTTCCTAGGTAGAACCGCCAGAAGCTAACACCATTTTATGATAGCTGCAGTACTACATAGGTGAGCAGTAAAGTTGGAGATCACAGCAGAACATTCCTTCCACAAATTTGGTGGCTGGGGATAAAAATTGAACGTATGTTTGAAGTAGAAACAGGCAAGTATGTTGTGCAAGTAATGCCTCAGAGAGAAACTTTCTTCTGATCTCAGTATAAAAATGAGTCGTCACTATAAAATCTATTGTCAGAGGTTTCAATCCTTGTTCTAAATATTAGATTCCAAAATAGGAAAGGAAGACTTCTACATTTAACATGTTTCTGATGTTTTACTTATTTTTGCAGGTTAACATTGAAGGTGGGGCTGTTGCTCTTGGCCACCCTCTTGGAGCATCTGGTTGTCGAATCCTAGTTACACTTCTACACTCACTAGAACGAACAGGTGGAAAACGAGGAGTTGCAGCTTTATGTATAGGAGGAGGAATGGGCATAGCTATGTGTATAGAAAGATAAAAGGAAACTTTTCTTTGATTTTATATCAATTTGTAACATGACTCATCTTTATTAGTAAGTAATAAAGAAATATAAACCAATATCTATATATTGATGCTAGGCAAGATCTAAGCATCCTGCTGTCAGTTTAAGTAGAACTTTCTTCAATCTACTTGGTCTCTTCTTGCCTTAGATTTCTAATGAAGACAAGGGATCCACTGAATCTTTTAAAAGGAGAAGGCAGCCTATACATACTATTCACACCCACCCTAATAACCTCTACAAATAACTTCATCCTACCTTTGAGAAAAACAGCCATTATAACTTTTTCTCCCTTCTCCAAAACTAGCATAAAGCTACAACCACAGTTTTTGTGCATACAAGGGAAGTTTTTGTATTTTGCATGATTCCTAGTAGCAAAATACAAGAAATGCACTGAAAGCTAAGTGTTTGGCTGTAATTTGACTTTGTTAATGGTAGCTACCGCTGAAGCCCTCAGGTTGTCTCCAACCTCCTCCCCTTTACATTCTGCATTATAATACTGATACAAACACAAAATATGGCCATATTTCATTTATTTGCTAGTTATGCAGGAGTCTGACAGCTTGCTTTCATCAACATACTAGTTAATACAGACAAGAGAATTTCACTGGAATAGGTAAATAAAAATTCATTTAGTCTTCAATTGCTCCAGATTGAACTGCATCTTCATAGCATCCTCCTTTTTCACCTTTACTTTCAGGGTGCAACTTAATAAGATCATCAATTCGAAGAATAGTAATTGCTGCTTCTGTTGCAAACTTTAAACTCTTTGTTTTGACTACAGTAGGCTCATATACACCAGCTTGTTTATTGTCACGTGGTTTCCCATTGATTAAATCAAGACCGATCCTTTTAAAAAAAAACAACTTTTAAACAGGAATGTACATTTCAAATGTCTTAGCTATTCCCAAACATGAAACCAGAGATCAACTTCAACTTTTTCAACATCAAATGCAACAGAAGTCAAATAGTACTTAGTTCTCTGCAAACACCCAACCATTTTATCATATATTTATTTTTATTGCTTAAATTTATATGCTGCCCATCTCACTCATAAAGCAACTCTGGGAGGCTTACAAAACAGTAAAAAAATTAAAAGTTAAAATTAGGAAGACTTTAACCCAAGGGGCCGGACAGCAAGGGGATGAAACCTTCTGTTATACTTTAAGCCACCTCCAGCGGAGAGGACCATTGGGGCCCAAGCCATTTGGCAAAGCCATGTTTTAAGGCCATTCCGGAAGGCCAGAAAGGTGGGGGCAGATTTCATTTCAGGTGCTAGAATGTTTGACAGACTAGGAGCTATAATATATGCTAAGAATAGGTAAAATGTAGCATTAAAAAATTGGAATATTCCAAATAACAATGGCAATTTCTGGACAAGGCATGCTGATCCTTCTAAGATTCACCTGTTTTCCAGAAGTTAATCCCCCAAAGGGAAAACTATTTTTGAAGTCCCAAGGGAAAGTTTGTTTCAAGCTATGTCCAGAACATAACAAACCACTTCTATTTTGGGGGATTAACTTCTTGGAAATTGCCAATCCATGCACGGAATTTGACTGTTATCCAGAAAGAAACTAGAACATTCTGGAATTATCAAGAACAGTCCAGACATGAAAATTTAGATTTTCAACACCCAAAATACATATACCACTCCATTTATTCTGATAAAGCAAGCTATAAGCCAGCTATATAAGACCAAACACCAACTCTTGCTTTAAACTATATGGTTACTTTACTGTATGCTAGCATCTTAAAACTAGGAATCATTTTGGCTTAGGATGCTGAATGTTCATGCCCAATTCTGATTCATTCAACAAGATTAAGCAAACATGCATAAAGTAAACCAATATTCTAATGTTGCCATCAATTCTATACACTTACCACTTCAAATTTTTGCGATCTGGATTCACTTGCGCTTCATTGTGAAATGCTCTGAGCTTTGCAACAAGATCTATAGCATCTTGAGCAGCATTAACTGCTAACGTATTTGGAATAACTAGAAGAGATCTTGCAAATTCTGCTATAGCAAGCTGTTCCCGTGACCCCTAATTTGAACAAAAATTCTATTAATATTTAAGTTAATACATGATAAAATAATGGAGAGACAATGAAGCTACACTTGCTGGATGTGCTGAAATGAAACTGGACCGCCACCATAGACAAAGTGTTAATATGGTCTGCACCAAGCAGGAAATAGGACTTAAATGCCCCTTCCAGTCCCAGCTCTATAAACTTTTCAGGTATAGATAGCACTAAACGTTAATTAGAAGTCTGATTTCCTAAAAAAAAAATTTAAACTTTAACTAAATACTTACCATGCTGGTTGCATAATTTTCTAAATAAATGGAAAGTGCTGCTTCAACTGCACCACCTCCTGGTACAACAGACTTTGACTCTAGTATTCTTTTGACCACACAAAGAGCATCATGCAAAGACCTCTCCATTTCATCACACATGAAGTCATTTGCTCCTCGTAATATAATAGCAGCTGAGGTCCGTGCCTTAGTACTGTTTCAAAAAGAAAAAATCCTTGTGAAATAATTATCAAACTATAAATCTCTAACCTTGAGGGTAGGGAAATGCTAGAATTGTGTGTTCAAGTCCATCAACAAAGTCAAGACATTTACTGTCTCAACGTTTATAGGGGGACTAAAAGTAATCTATCCCACGCGTATAACTGCTCATACAATTTGAAAATCGCATGGCAGCAATTAAATGGGAAATATTTTCAAAGGTTACAACAAAATGCGTCCATTATAAATTATATAAGGTAGGTATATCCTTACTTTTTAATTAAAATCAATTCGTCATCACAAATTCGTTCTTGAACCACCTCTTCTGCTTGCCCCAGCATTGATGCTTCAAAAGTTTCTTCACCTTCCAGATTTGCCAGAGTAGAACAAACGGTGGCTAATACAAGGTAAAAAAGATTTGACAAAATCACCACAATTTTATATATCTACTAGTCTGAAGGAATATTAACAATTTTATATATCTACTATTCTGAAGGAACAGTAGTAATCATCTACATCAGCGGTCCCAACCTTTCTGGTTCTGCGGACAGGCAGCAACAGCAGCAGCAGAGGGGGTGGGTGGAGTGGATTTGTTTTGCACATGTGCACCCGTTGCGCAAATGTAGCTTTATGCGCTTGCGCGCTCATCCATTGTGCAGCCCGTTTCCCAAGAGGCTATGGACCAGGGGTCAGGGACCCCTGTTCTACATAATTAAGCTCTTTATTGACAAGACATATAAACCGTGATCATATTTAGTGATGTCTAATTACCTCCAGAAGCCTTAGCAATGCGTTTAAGGTCTCTTTTTAGAACTCTGCGTACTGCCATAGCACCAGCATCCACAAAGTATTTCAGACACATATCATCAATGCCTCCAGTGGTCAAAATAACATTTGCTCCTGTAACTAAGATCTTCTGAATTTTTTCTTTAGTGATGTCAGCCTCTCTGCATAAGAAAGTGCACACTGATTAAATAGAACTATAAACTTAAGTTCAAGAGAATCACAAAAGTTTTTAATTAACATAGTTGAGAAGTGTGTCGAAATAATACTTTAACCATGCCTCCCTCAAAAATCAAGTGTAGATGAAATCTATTTCTCCATTATTACACTGGATCTTTGGTTAATTGTCAAGACTAATTCAAGGGAGACATTTCAGAATACTAACAGTAACTAAGAGGCATTACTAACTTTTAAAAATGCATTTACCAGGCACAGGAATGATAAATTAAGCTCAACCAGATCTTGCAAATTACAGATTAATGTAGCTATTGGATATAGAAAGAATGATATTTGACAGAATACTGTCATATTCTTAGTCAAAATTTGTATTCAGGATGCCATTCTCTTAGTAAGTGTGGGACAAATGATAGAAATATACAGATTTATTTATGTTTCCTATTTCAAAGTTGCCCATCTGCAGCATTTTAGTTAAAAAAGCTGTCTATAGAATACCTCTGTCTAATCTGATCCAGTTTTTCTGGGTCTGTGATTATCACCTGAACACCAAGCTTCATTTTAGTTTTCTGTAGGCTGAAATCAAGGCATGCAATTTTAGCATTAACTATTCTCTTGGGCATACCTAAAAGAAAAAGAGAAATGCTCTTAAGATTCTATATAAAATGTTAATGCATCTAAAACACAATGATACCTTCTTTTCATAGGCATCCCTCAGCTAGCTTCTACTCACTTTAATAAGTAGTTTTTAAAAACTGACTTGTATATATTTTCCCAAATGGGAAAGAGGTCCCACTCCATTATAAACAGTGAGGGTAGACTGAATAATCCATTTTAAAATATTTGAAATTCACCAAAGCTTCCAAGATTTTGAAGACATAACACTGCATACATCAAGTGCATCATATTTCTGCTTTATTACTACTAAAATGCAAAGCTAAACATTCAGAGAGATTATCTTGCACAATCATCAATTTACTAGAAAATTTTCTTCCCAAAGAGATGTATAAAAACAATTATTTTTCTTGTGGAAAGAAAAAAAATCCCCCGTGTCTTCTGTTCACCATAGACGAGTACACTTATAACCAAGGATGTCTGTGTTCCATTCTGAATCCCACCACCTTTCTCAGTCTTTGAAATATCACTTTATGCCCTGGTCAAATCTTTTCAGGCAATTTATGGGGGGAAAGTTAAACTGAGTATTAAGTTTAAACTTATACCTAACTAATACCTTACCCAGATAGGGAAAGTACAAACCTAATTTAGGAAAGTTAACTCTATTCAAGCAAAGGGGATAACCATATATCTGAAAATACTTGCCTCAACTCTATTACAAATGTGTAAACTAATTTCAACCTCTATGTTGTTATACTATTTCTTCTAGTCAACTTATTAGTCAAAAATACAATTTCTAAAAACTTGTTTATATACAGATATAAAACTTTGTTAACTTTTAAAATTATGTCCATTTACTGCTTTATTGGGGGGGGGGGTGATCTTACCTTGGGAGCCCACAACACAGTTTAATGCATAGCCATTTACAAGAATACTCTCTTTCTGACTGCGACCATGTGCCTTCAAAACATTGATAGAGTTGATAGGATAATGTGGTTGTCCCTTTTGATCTGTGTATTTTATGGCAAGTACAGCATCTACTACCATGTTGGCAAAGAAGTCACTGTCACTACAAGAAGACTGTTAAGGTTAACATAATCTAATATATGAAATGTAAATCCTATATGCCTCACAACACTGAGAATTACAAATGCTAATAAAAATGCCATTTTTGTTCAGAGATTAGATATTTCAGTCAGTATCTGATTTCTACACAATACCCGTTCCTAATTTTTGTCTGTGAAAGGATACACTCCTATGATTTTGGATGACATTGATGTTTTTGCTGCATTAATAAGACAGTCTTTGCCCAACTCATCTGAGTTAATAACCAAATTTTCATTGATGTAGCGAACTGCCTCCCTGTTGGGGAAAAGAAACTCAGTATTTTCACAGAATCATCAGAATTTAAACTGAATGCTTTCAATTTAGAAATGTTGATTAAAATACATATAATTTTTGTACGTTTTGTATGAGTGTGCAAAACGTACTACCTTCAGGGAACGTCATAAGTTCTATTTTCTTCCAGACTATATGGTTCTGGCCATTCTGGTGAGTGGACCAACTTCTGGAGTTTTCCAGAAGAAAAGAGAACCAGAATGTTCTGTCTCCCAAACAGTAAGTTGTTTACAAATTAGAAAAATAAAATATCTTAAATTTACATTTTCAATGGCCTTGCATTTCCATGCTTTCTAATATTTTAAAACATATCACTAAACATTTAAAAATACACATCTAAATAATTTTTAAACAAAGCATATCATTTTTATAGCGTGCTTAATCATTAAACATAAAAGCTTCACACAATTTAAAGATTCATGGGCAATATAGATCAATTCTATATTCTAGCAAAATCCCTGTTATGCTGTCAAGATTGAGATATGCTGCCATCATGACAGATACATTAGCAGAACATCTAGATGTATTTTATTAAATTTATATGTCGCTCATCTCACTGACAAATGACTCTGGGCATTTTATAAACATCATAAACACAGATGTATAAAATATTAAAACATTAAATATGAAGTGAACCAAAACTAAGTCAGTTAAAAACCAGGACCAAAATACTATGGGGTAGAGTTATAGACTGATTTATATAAAGATAAATATTCATTTGGCCAAAGACCAAAGGATAAAATGGGGACAATACAAAAATTGTTCCCTGTCAATGAAAGCCAGACCATTGTTGGCTAACTTGCTCCCAAACCCTTATGCTTTATTGAACCACAACTGGAGTATAAGTAGCACAAAGAATTCTAACAAATCTCAAATTGTACTTTAGCTCTCAAACATCATGCCAGTAACAACAATCCTTTCTTTCCATTGGTGAAGGGGGAAATGCATACTGACAAAGCACTGTGTACTTCATCTTTTACATGCTCACTCATAAAACACCTGCTTGTATCTATGTCCAAAACTAGCTTTCCAGCTGCAGATAACAGAACTCCACCAACATAGAACTCACATTGAAAGGGCTCTCTCTATTTGTCAGTTACCTCATCACTGATAGGAGAGATCACTGATTCAAACATCACTGATACTTGAAAAATAATTCTGCGGACCATCAATATTTGAAAAATGCTACATTGATTAAAGAAAAATGCATTAGCTGAAACTTTGAAACTTAATTGTAAAATTTCCCATTATGTTTTATATAATTTCTCATTTGGAGTAAATCAGGTCTTACTTGCAAGCAAGACGATATCCACTAATGACAGAAGTTGGATGAATTTTCTGTTTTACCAATTCATCTGCATTTTTCAAAAGTTCTGCAGCAACAATTACCTATGAAAGAGAACATTTAATTTAAAACTACTGTGAAAAAGTTATGCCCTTGATACAAACAGTAAAAAACAAAACAAAAATAAAAAACCCACATAAATTTCATTCCAGCAAAGACATTCTTACAAGTTGTATTTGCTTCGGGATATAGAGCTATTCAATTTACTCTAACACATGGTCTAAGGTACAGGTGTATAGAACTTTTTGTTTTGAATACAGTTGAGCCTGAAGCTGTGCAGAACATCTCATTTTTTTGGAAATTTTCAACATTGAGAGAGCTATATTATATTCCCTATGATCATGGAATATAATCAAAAATTAATCAGAAGCCAGGGAGGTAGGATGAACCAGCCAGGACAAAAAATAATTTTGTCACATTGAAGGCAATGAAGCGCACAGGCCTTTAGTTGACATTTTAGATGCTGTTGACTGCAACTAAAAGGCTGAGCCAGAATAGCCAAGAACATAGGCATGTACTTGTAAAAATATCCCAAGGGGACCTCTCTTGGGAAGACTACCCTAGAGTTACCTTGGGAGCCTAAGAACATTTTCTGAATTTAAATTCTTGCATCACAAACTATTTAATCCATTATTAATAATTTAAAACAATTGATTACTTGTCCTCAAGTTTTGCATTTCTTTTAGCAGGGTGACAAGATTAATAAGAAAGCTCTGGCTATAGACAAGAAATTAAAATATATCAGCTGCTCACATTTGTCACTATTAAATTGTGATGCTGATCACATCACAAATAAATACATGCTTTCTTTTTCTGAAAGTAGCCCTTCATTAGCTATAGTAATTAGGACCAGCAACACTGTCACTAAGTGATGTGGTCATAAAAGAACATTCGCATGACCACACCAATTTACAAAGCCATTTCACGCTCTAGTTGAATCTCATGCAGTTGCAGCATCACAGTCCCATGATCACCATTTGTGATCTCCTGCTGATTTCTCCATTGACTGTGCTTGTTGGAAGCCAGCAGTGAGGATCATAAATGGTAATCATGTAGTTGCAGAACCCTGTGACCATTTTAATTGTGAGTCGGTTGCCAAGGACCCAAATCGTAATCACATGATTGCAGGGGACACTGTGACCATCACAACTTGAAAAACTGGCCATAACTCTCCTTGTTCAGCATCATTGTATCTTCAACAGTCGCTGAACAAATGCTTGAGGACTAATGCATAGAGTTAAAATTATTCTATAATATGTTCTGCCACTTTATATAGGAAAAAGATATTGTTAGTCTTCTCCTTCAGACTTTGGCAGTTATTCCTTTATCCCATAAGCATAGCCATTTATTTTGTAGAAGAAATAAATGGTAGTTAAATGGGAAAGTTTTCATTTCATTTTTTAGAGGCAAACTTAAGTAGCCCTGAAATGGATTTAGAATTTCAACTTCTCTGAAGATACATACCAGTTCTTCGTATACAAGTGAAATTGTATTTTAACTGAAGACAGCGCCAGAGCTAATTATGCTGTTTTGGTATAATAAGTTAGTGTTTGCCTTTATTAAAAGGGGCACAAATTAATTTCAAATACTTGCACTATAAAACATAAGTTTTAAATACTATTAATGCTACTTCAATGTTGATATGGTCACGAGAGCATACAATATACCCATACATACCAGGGGTGAAATGCTCCCGGTTTGGACCGGATCGCCTGATCCCGTAGTGATGGAGGAGGGTGGTTTGGAGAACCGGTAGCAAAAATCCCTGCCCCCGCCCCATGCCCAGCTGAGCCGCGCAATCATCAGAGGCTTTTTAAAAAAAAATTAAAAGCATTTTTTCTACAACCTCTT
>JANHZT010005933.1:12189-22191 GCA_032468215.1 Stegonotus admiraltiensis | reverse complement strand
ACAATCCCAGCTGAGTTGCCTGATGGCAGAGGCTTTTAAAAGAAAAAAAAGCCTCTGCCGATCAGGCAACTCAACTGGGATTGTCAGAGCCTTTTGAAAGCATTTTTTTACAACCTCTTAGAGAGGTTGTAGAAAAAATGGATTTAAAAGTAAAAAAAAAATGGCCATGCCCACCCAATCACTTTACACACACACACACACACCATGCCACGTCCACAGAACTGGTAGTAAATAATTTTAGATTTTACCACTGATACATACCACAGAAGTAGTTCCATCTCCAACTTCTTTGTCTTGCAGTTCTGCTAGTTCACACAGTACTTTTGCAGCAGGATGTTCTACTTCTAACAACTTCAGGATAGTTGCACCATCATTAGTAATAGTCACATCCTAATATTCCAAATACACAGAAATCATGTTGCTTAATATTGATTGGGATCGAGGAATAAATAACTGCCTTTCAATTAATGATGTATTTAGCTATTTAACCATCATATAGCTGTCTAGCAATCCAACACTAGGTACTGCTAAATGATAACTTTCTTTGTATAATCTATGCCTTAAAAATCATGGTTTTGTCAATGGGCCTGGTGATTATAAATGGAGACAGCCAATTTAGTGGCTGATTTGATTGTGTTGTTGATGCCATGGCGGGAGGGAGTTATATGGTGGGTTTTTTAAATATTGTAAGTCACCCAGAACCACCTATGTGTGAGTTATGTGGCTATATAAATTTATTAAAATAAATGTGTAATATGCTACTGTCTTTATTAAGTTCTATAATTATCCCACCCTTATTTTTTAAATATACCTAATCCTCCCTTTTCCTATTTTCCACACAACCATTAACCCATGAAGTGGGTTGGTTGGACTGACTGTGACTGGCTCAAAGTGATAGAAAATATTTTCCTGATATGGAAACATCACTGTGAAACTACCTCTATCAAACTTTGCCATCTTTGGCTAATGCCTGGAATACTACTGACCAAAAGTTTATTTTTATTTTATTCTATTTATCCTGTTTTTGTTTATTCTATTTTTTATTTTAGAAATACAGTATAAAGGTAAACATAAACGTTGACTTAGTGAGCAGTCCAAAAACTGCTACCAAGGGTTTTTTTTTCCTTGCTATTCCAGTGCAAAAGAAGAGGCTACTAGTTTGGCTATTTGGAAGTAGATTTCTGAGTATCCTAGACTACTTTTTTGACACCTATGTGACGACTACATATATACAGAGGTGGGGTAAAGGGTTTTTTTTCTTCTTTCCCAGATCAGGGAGAGATAAAGAGGAATGCTGTGGTGGAGGAAAAACCCTGCCTATCCATCTTCCGACCATATTAGTTGGCTACCTTGAATAAATGATTACTCACCTTCTTATTTTTAAAATTAAGACAAATTCTTTTCTACTGATAGTTTCATAAAGCAAGATTTACTTACACCAATGTCATCCACCAGCATTTTATCCAAGCCAACTGGACCCAGTGAACTCTTTACAATATTGGCAATTGAAGCAGCAGCTGTAACTGTTTCAAGAAAACAGATATTTTTCTTCATAAGCAGAATTGTTTCCTAAAAATTTAACTGATGCAATTAAAGTGCTAAATATATGCTTTCAAGTATTTTAAAAATAGCAAATAGATGTGGGCAATAAAACTGGCAATTACTACTTAGAGTTCAACTACTATCTTGTTTACACACAAATGTATTTTGTAGTTGAATTTGAAAATAGACTGTATGCTGTAATTTATACAAAGCAGTAGTTTTATACACAGACCATAGTTTGTGATCCAACCATTCAGCTTATTATAAGCAAAATTCAAGGCATTATGAAGACTTTTATGCATAATTAACTTAATTAATTATGCATAAAATTAAGGTTCTTTGCCTCATCTACCAACAAAGGAACAACATGATTCAGTCTTAGAAACACTGTACTTGTCTTTGTAATGCTTTGTTCTGCCATTTCATATAGAAAGAAGCTGATATTCATTCTTCTCCATCAGACTATGACAGACATTTATTTATCCCATAAGGATTATCTCTTATTTTGTAGTGCAAATAAGAGGCAGTACAATGGGACATATTTAACACCTAGCAATTTCTTCTGAAATTTTAACAAGAGAAATAAATGTATGACAATCCAGTAGATTGAAATATAAGAGCATCCTTAAAAAAAAAATCTCTCATACATACTTGGATAATCAAACTCTATTTTTACATTGTCTCTTAACACTGAAACAAGAGATGCATAAATGCATATTGCCATAGGGTCCAGAGAAAAAGAGACAGCATTTACAGAAGTTTTCTTCTCTAACATGTAAATAAGTAAAGCAGTCCCATAGTACAGCTGGGCTCTTGGTAACCACATAGAAACATGCTATTTGCTTAAGAACACAAAAGTGGTTTGGTCACTGTCTTTGTCCTTCTAAACTTTAGAACTTTAACTGCAATACAATACTGATATTTAATAATCAAAATAAACCCAGTCCAGTTATTTTCTACAATAGCCTGCTTTGCATATTATTTCTTGCAGGAGCAGAAAGTAAGCAACCTTAGATACCGGTATTTAAGTAGAAGCTGTGGCAAACCCCTTTACAGGACTGTATGTCTCTGAAACATGTCTCAGAAATAGACACGTTTAATTTAAACACCTCTAACTTCAACAGAAGAACTAACATTCTTCATGACATATTTTAATAGGACATAAAGGAGTATCAGACTCTGAAAAAAAATATGGTGTAAAAGTTAAGGACCAAAACGCTTCGACTACCAACTTACTTTTAAACTGAATATATTCGCTATGGTTTCTACAGTAATTTTAAAACGCTCACAGGCCACTGATAATTTATCTTCCCCCCAAAGAGATTCTGCATCCAGGTGGGATTAGCAACGCTGCTTCTCAACTGCCAGTGCATTACAGGTAGTCCTCCATTTACGATCACAATTGAACCCAAAATTTATGTTGCTAAGTGAGAAATTTGCTAACTGAGCTTTGCCCCATTTTATGACTTTTCCTGCCACATTTGTTAAAGTGAATCACTGCAGTTGTTAAATTAGTAGCACGGCTGTTAAGTGAAGCTGTCTTCACCCACCCTTGACTTTGCTTGACAGAAAGTCGCAAATCGGGATCACATAATCCCAGGACACTGCAACGGTCACAAACCCGAGTCATTGTGACCAAGCATCCAAATGCAAATCTCGTGACCATTCGGGTGCTGCAACGGTCACAGGGGTGAAAAATGGTCACAAATCACTTTTTCCAGCGCCGTTGTAACTAAACCCTCATACTCCTTCATACGGGGCGTGACTCAAGTTCTCCCACGTGGGAATCAGGGATAACCGTACATGTCACTTGCAGTGCGGGCAGAATCGGTCCGCAGTTATCTCAGGTTTAAATGGAGCCCAGCCAGAACCAAACAGGCAAAAAATAAAAAAAAGGACCGTATTGTTCCTCATGCGGCCCCTTCTTCCTCCATCAACTGAACGAGACGCCGCCACCCTTCTTCCCTTTCGGGTTAACCAAACACACGTGCGTGCCGGCCGGCAACCACTGCTTCCGCGGGGCCGACTTCGCACCCAGACCCGGCCCCATCCTGCTGGGGACCACGGCTTCAGACAGCATGGCCGGCCTCCTTGGATAGCCGCGCCCACGCCCAACTTTCCACGCGCCACAGACCAACGGCGAAGGAACCGTTAACTCTCCGGCGGCTCGAGCTGTGGCGGCTTAAAGGCCCGAGGGAAGCTTTCGAGAGTTTACCGTTTTGTGTCCGGACGTTGTCGCCGGTGTTCCGCTCCCCAAAAACCGCCAAAGGCCCCTCCAGCGCCATTTTCCCGGACAAAGAGACCGAGGCGGGAACGCGCACGAGCCTGCAGGGATTGCGGACGGCAAGGCGAGGCCTTCTGAGAAGCTCCGCCCCCTGGCGACCGATAAGCCTATCGGTGGATTAGACGCGAACCGGCCGCCCGGGAGTGTCGTAAAACTAGCGTGATTTGAAGAAAAAGGAAACGAACTCTCCCGTTCGGCCCGTTGGGTCTTGGAGGAGGATTGGTGATCGAGCAACATACGACCCACCCCTTTTTTCGCGGAAACACCAATGAGAACAGACGGGTGGGGTCAATGAGTTCTAGAAGATTCTAGCGAGGGTCAAAGTAGTCGCTTCCTTCAAAGGGCGCATGCTTGTGTCAGCGCTGCTGCCAACTGGCGGGCTCGCCGTTTAAAAAGAAACAAAAAGAAAAAGAATGGTCAATAAAAAGGAACGGTCAATGTCGTCTTTGTTTCTTATAACAGCTGGTCAAATCTGACCGAAGGGGTCTATTCCGCAAAGGCTTTTTAAAACTCTGAAATCAGAGAAGCTCGGTACAGAACGTGTTAAAAATGCGCAATCACGTGGTCTGTTCCCAATTCAGGGTTGCACCGGATACGAATGAAGTTGTTTCCTTTGAATCTCAAACTCACGAAGATAGAGAAAAAAAGGAAAAGCTGCATTCCAACAGTTACATACTTAGAGATCCCCAAGGGTTCATTAGGATATATTTGGATGTTTGCAATTTCACCTGACACGGTTATTCTTGGGGAAGTTGTAAGATCGTATACAATAGGTCTGTATACAGACCCACAAGGACCACAGAGCCAGCTTTCTCTGACTCCGAATACTTACTTACTTTCCTTCCTCTTCCTTCCTTCTTCCTTTCCCAAGTTCTCCGCTTGCTTGCACTTCACTTAATTTTACTTCTTTTAGAAGCCTCAATATACCTATAAAATTTGCTGTTGAATACCATCCATAAATCCAGCGATGATCGTGAGAATATATTGAGGTTTTTCCCCCTTAAACGTACCATTCGCATAAAACAAAGCACTAATTAGAAAAAAACGTTTTTAACGATATCTCCGTGGATTCCTAAAGCGAGGGGTTCTTCGGCACAGAACAGAGGAAATAGCATAGGAAAACATTGCTATAGTATAGAGAGGGATGATGGAAAAGTTCCTGATTTTTTAAAAAAATGAGGTCTTCAAACTTGGCAGCTTTAAGACTTGTGGACTTCAACTCCCAGAAATTTCCAGCCAGCTATACTATGCTATGCTATGCCAGCTATGCTGGCTGGAGAATTCTCTGGAGTTGAAGTCCACAAGTCTTAAAGCTGCCAAGTTTGAAGAACTCTGCTCTATAGCCACATTTTTCAAACATGCCGGCTGGGCAATTCTAAGAATTAAAGGCCTTAAAAGTCTCCAAGTTTGAAAAACGCTGCTCTACAGTTACAAATCTATAGCCACTTTCATCCGCAATGTAATTGGCTTATAGAGCCATTCTGGAGGAAATGAAGCAGATTAATATGAGGTTGACCAATCAGACTTTCAATTGGGTTTTTTTTTCCGGAGGACGGAAAGAGACCATGGGAAAAACATGTTAGTTCAAGAGAGGAAAAAGGTGGCGCCCCCCAGCTTCTTGTAGGTCCGGCTAGGTGCCTTCCTGTTAGTTTTCCCAGGCGTGATGGCGTTGAGGAGGTTGGCTCCGCCGCTGAGCAGGGCGGCCAGGACTTTCGGGGAACCCGAGCACGGTAGGGGAGTCTTCGAGATTCAGATTTTTGATGGAATGTCACATTAAAGCATCGGTGTCTTTAATGTGACATTCAGAAAGACAGGGAAGGAGACTGAACGGTTAAGTCAGCGAGAGAGTTTTCTCTTTTCTAACTCTTTTTGCATGGGTCTCTACAGTAATGTTATTTTTTTTTGAGGTTGAATAAATCTGCCGTCTTGGAAGACTGCACAAGAATGCAACTTCTGCGATTATCAAAATACTTTGAGAGACGGCCATCCTTAGTTGTTTACTCTCCAGATGGTTTTAACTTGAATTGCAGGCAAAATGCTGATTAAAATTATATTGTACTTCTTCGGGGAGTATTGATTTAAGGGAGACGCATTTGTTTTGCTGTAGGTAGTGGGGATTATACTCTATAGCCAATCTAGAAATAAGCATTTTGCAGTTAAATAAACATTTAAGGAACATCTCTGCA
This sequence comes from Stegonotus admiraltiensis, assembly GCA_032468215.1. NCBI lineage: Eukaryota > Metazoa > Chordata > Lepidosauria > Squamata > Colubridae > Stegonotus > Stegonotus admiraltiensis. The sequence continues at coordinate 16,179 of JANHZT010005933.1, read as the reverse complement.
GCCTTTCTAAACCACAAATTAGAAACAACGATGTACCAGATATTTTTTTAATAAATGGGAATACAAAATGTATTAATAATTGCTTAAATTATTAAGCAATAATAATTGCTTGCTTAAATTAATATTTTTATCTGTTTTCCTTATTCCCACTGCACCATCAGTCAATGACTCTAGTACATTTTCATTTATATATATTATACTGATAATCTTTTTGAAATTTTGGTTGTTTTCTAAGACCTTTACATTTCTTTTTCTTTATTTTCTTGTAGGAGTTAAATTTAATTCTTCTGTTCCCAATCCCATACCTCTTCCTGATGAAGTGAATACAAGAGAAAATGAAATTGTTGCTCCTGAGTTCACAAATAGGAACCCACTTAATTTGGAAAGATTGGCTATAGCAAGAAAGGATCTAGGTTGGAAAACCTCATGGCCAAAACGGGATTATTGGTACAGGTAAATTAGAAAAATGCAAAATAATCTATGTTCAATAATATATAACTTAATTTTGAAGAATTCTTTTTATCAAATATTTATTCTATTCTGAAGAGGGCAGATATGTTGTCAGTGATACTGATGTTGTCAGCCTCTTGATCTTTCCTATCTTAGTGTTCATATGAATCTGCAGCAATTCCAATTTGCTTTTTGATTGATTCCAAATTCCCAATATTGATACTTGACATTTTTTGACTACTAGTTGTAGATCCCGTTTCATTATTATTATTTAAATTTATATTAGGCCCAATGCCCATGATCCTGGATGGTTTACAAATGATTTAATACATGAAGAGAATAACAAAAACAACCAGAAACAAGAAGAGTAGAGATGGCAGAATAACAAACAATCTGGAAACAAAAGCAAAAGCAAACCGCCTAGGATAAAAAGAGATTACCAAAGTCTTGGATAAAGAGCCTGGTCCCTTGGAAACACCAGCAGGTTGGGGAACGTTCAAATCTTAGAGATAACCTCAGTGTAAGGGTGCTGTGACAAAGAAGGTGCACTTCCAGAGTATTAATGGATGGCATTATTTAATTGAAGGACTTGGAGCATGCCAACCCTGCCAGATTGAATCGGCTGGCTAGATATTACGGGAGACAGATGAACTTCTAGTTACCAGGCCCTATGCTATGTAGGGCTTTATAGGTAACAAATAGCACTTGAATAGCACCTGGAAGCAAACTGGCCCCCAATGCAGCTCATGAAGCAGAGATATTATATGGGCATACTGAGATATGCTCACCATTGTTTGTGTCACTGCATTCCATTAGTTGAAACTTCTGGATGGTTTTCAAGGGCACCTCCATGTAGAACGTATTGCAGTAGTCAAGCCATGAAATTACCTGGGCACGAGTGACTGGAGCTACTGTATTTTGTTCCTCTATCAGTTTACATTACAGTTTCCTACTCTTTTCTGTCTATTGACGGCAATGCCTTGTGTGAATATAGCAAGTTATAGAACAACTCAAATAGGAAGCCAGTATACTGAATTTTTAATTACTGGGAACTTCTGAACTTGCTTTACAATACAGTGGTTCTCAAACTATGGTCCGCGGACCCATGGAGGTGGGGGTTGCAATATCATCACAGGGGGTCTGTAAAGGCTTGAATAAATGTTATGATTTAAATTTTGAGTTAAGTCTTGAGGGTCCATGGCAACAAAAGGGGTGTCCCTGGTGAAGAAAAGGTTGAGAACCACTGTTATAGTGCAAAACATATAATATTTTCACAGCCTGTGGCACCTGCCATAGCATGGAGTCTAGTGTAGTACATGTAGTCCTCAACTTACAACCACAATTGAGCCCAAAATTTATGTTGCTAGGTGAGAAATTTGTTTTGCCCCATTTTACGACCTTTCTATTCTATATTTGTTAAGTGAAACATTGCAGCTTTTTAAGTTAGCAACACGGTTCTTAAGTGAATCTGGCTTCCTCATTGACTTTACTTGCCAGAAGGTCGCAAAAGGTGATTGCATAACTCTGGGACGCTGCAACAGTCATAAATATGAACTAGTTGCTAAACATTCAAATTTAGATCACATGACCATGGGGATGCTGCAATGGTCATAAGTATGAAAAATGATCATGTCATTTTTTTCAGTGCCATTGTAACTTTGAATGGTTACTAAACAAACTATTGTAAGTCAAGGACTCCCTTTATTCCTGTTTCATTATAGTGTACATTTGTAGACCAAATTCAAGACACTAGATCAGTGGTTCTCAACCTGTGGGTCATGACCCCTTTGGGGGTCAAACGACCCTTTCACAGGAGTCGCCTAAGACCATCGGAAAACACATATTTTCAATGGTTTTAGGAATAATTTTATGGTTGGGGGTCACCACAACATGAGGAACTGTATTAAAGGGTTGCGGCATTAAGAAGGTTGAGAAACACTGCACTAGACAGTTTGCTTAAAGTCAATTTGTTGGTACTTGAGATTTCTGTCAGGAGACAGAACATACAGCCTGTAATAGTCCACATTTTATTTCAGCCACAATGTTTTGAAGTTATATTTATTTTCCTGAATCTTTAAGGTTCTATTTCTGATTATGCCCTCTTTGTAGATGCACTAATGGAATATCTATGGTTGGGAAATATAGTTTAGGGGAAAGATTATTGCACTAAAAATGGAGTTTAAAAATAAAGGTTTTTTGTTTTGGGAAGGGGAATGCAAAGAGACTTGCAGCTCATTTGAGGATCTACCATCACAGAAGTTTCTGCAGAAGATCATATACTTAGCGAAGAATGATTCTATACTTACCAGAGGAATGATTCTGTTTTCATCAGTGCAGTATATATGCATGTTAATTCATTTGTAATGGCTTTTGTGTCACTCAGTTGCCAAAAGTTTTAAGTAGCTTACATCCACCAACATGTAGACTTAAAATCAATAAAACAAAATGAGCAAGTATTACAGAATTTAACATTTGATATGCTATCAGCAAGGGATCGATTAGTATTCAAATCCCTCAAATGTTATGTTGAAAAGTCATATATGTTTCACCCTATGAAAGTCCAACAGGAGGATTGTAGTCCAGGTATCCAGAGGCAGGCTGTTCCACATAAAGGGGGCCATCATTGACAAAATCCAAGTATGGGGATTGTGCAGATTGCATTTTCTCAGAGACAAACTTGTCACTCAAGGTAACGTCATTCACATCCTGATACAGACTTTTTCTGTTTATAATTAATGTTTGTAAAGGGAGAGAGAAAGAAATTATTATACAAATAATCTGAGATACGTAGAATTTCAAGTATGAGGCATAAGATTTACAAGTACAGAACTACAGGAATTTTTGTTACTGCGAGTGAATTTCTCTGATAGTTAAAAAAAACAATATTTTGTTTTTCATATATAACCATTCAGGTTACGATTTGAAAAAACCCAAAAACATGTGGAAGGCTACATTGAACATTGCAGCGGTCATATTGTAGTCTCCGCATCCACTCGCGAGTGGGCTATTAAGAAGCATCTTTACAAAACAACCGGTGTGGCAGCATGTGAGAATGTGGGACGTGTATTAGCACAACGTTGTCTCGAAGCTGGAATCAACTTTGTGAATGACAATGTTATAATTCCATGGGAAAAACATGGCGAAGGGGCAAGTTGATTTTTTCCCCCTTACTTTGATTGCTCCTTATCCTATGTTTTATGTTCTTGACCACAATATTGTAGAGTTTACTTATATCATGGCTTTATGGCCAAAACGTTAAAATGTAAATATAAAAAATGTAAATGTAAAATGTAAATGCTTAATGTCAGAGTTGGCATATACTCTTAACATGAGAATTTTTTTTTTAAAAAAATTGATTTATATGCCGCCCTTCTCCGGAGACTCAGGGCGGCTTATAATGCGTTATTTATTTATTTATTTATTTATTTTCTATACCACCCTTCTCCCGCAGGACTCAGGGCGATGTACAGCCGACAATAAAAACATATAATATAAACGTTAAAACAATTTAAAACCAATTAAATTTTTTGGCTAAACAAT
>JANHZT010005932.1:28937-56066 GCA_032468215.1 Stegonotus admiraltiensis | reverse complement strand
GGGGACACAAGTGTGCCTGTGCAGGGGGTGCAAGTTGGTGCATGAGGCTTTCCAGGCCCAAAATGGGGCAGGGGGGCCCTCATGTGGCCCAAGTGCCACATTTTGGGCCTGGAAAACCTCCTGCACCAACCTGGAAGGCAAAATGGGTGTGTGTGCATGCATGTGGGGCTCTTGCATTGCATTTTGGGAGTTCGAGCACATGTGAGTGCATTCACGCATGCACTTTGGGCACCCGGCACCAAAAAGGTTAACTATCACTGGTCTAGTTTCTTCAAAAGGGGGAGTTTTCCTATTTGTAGTCAGCACTTCCTTTACATATTAAATAAACCTCAAAATAATGACTTTACCAATCCCTACTGTAATTCAATTTCTCCCATTGTTAGCTGCACCAGATTATCACATAGCTTAATATACATTAATTTATGTATACATTGCTTCCGAATTCTGTATTTGTAATGAGGGAAAAAAATGAAACTTTGATTCTGTTTTTGTAAACTAGACAGGCTTATTGTTATAGAAATGACTTGTACATACCGTTGTGTAAAAGCAAAAAGTTGTGATTGTAATGTTGTTACCTTCGACTGTGCTAAAGAGAGTCAGAAGTTGGTGCCTTTTTCTTTTTTTTCTCCCATTACAGTATACCTCCTCTTTTTCACTCCCTCTTACTTTTCCATGGTTTTTTTCTTTGTATTTTATACTTCCATAAACTAATAAAAAAAAGTTGAATTCCAATTTATGTGTAAGTTGCATATATGACTTGTTATCTATTGCATTGATGTGCTTAATTAAACTTCAGTTCCCATTAAGCCTTAACCATTTGACCCATCCTCAACAATTATAAGAATTATAATTCATCACCACAAGTTGATTTCTCTTAATGGAAACAATGTTATATTTGTTAAAAATATGTTTATGCTGTAGAAATTCTTCATGCTAACTTAGTTATGTAGGTTTAGTCACAGCTAGCCTAATGGATGCAGTGGATAGCCTACAAGGATGTGGTGGCTCAGTAGCTAAGACACTGAGCTTGACGATCAAAAGGTCAGCAGTTCAGCGGTTTGAATTCCTAGTGCCATGTAATGGGGTGAGCTCCCGTTACTTGTCCCAGCTTCTGCCAACCTAGCAGTTCGAAAGCAAGTAAAAAATGCACAAATAAGAAAAAATAAGGACCACCTTTGGTGGGAAGGTAACAGCATTCTGTGTATCTTTGGCATTTAGTCATGCCGGCCACGTGACCACAGACATGTCTTCAGACAGGGCTGGCTCTTTGGCTTTGAAACAGAGATGAGCACTGCCCCCTAGAGTCGGGAACGACTAGCACATATGTGCGAGGGGAACCTTTACTTTTACCTAAGCCTAATGGTAGACTATTTCCTTTTTATCCCCATCTCAAATATACTTTTGGAGAATTCCCCCATCCTTTTAACATAATAATAAGGTGTTAAGGCCTACTATGAATCATAGAGACTTGTAACAAGTGGGTAGTTGTCCATAAGAGACATGTTGTGGTAATAAATTCCTACCAACTAATGGTACTTAATAAGTCTGTTTCTCTTTTTATTTTTTTAAATGCATACTACTTAGTGACAAGAAGGAGATCAGACGCTACTGAACTGAAACAAAAATGGCATTTTTTCAATGAATGAACATCTAGGTGAGTTTAAAATGTAAATTAAATAAATATCTCACCAGAAGAAGAATGTTATTCACATCATAAAAGAGCTGTGCTGGATACCCTCTTGGAGATAACCAAAGAGCTGGGTATAGCCTGCGACACCTTTATTTATTTTTATTTATTTATATCCTGCCTTTATTATTTTTTACAAATAGTTCAAGGTGGATATATTCAACATACCTTTTTCCTCCTATTTTCCCCACACCAACAACCCTGTGAGGTGGATTGGGCTGAGAGAGAGTGTGTGACCGGCCTAATGTTATCCAACTGGCTTTCATGGCTAAGGTAGAACTTGAATCAACAGTCCCCTATTTTCTAGTCTGGTGCCTTAACCACCAGAACAAACTGGCTCTTTATGCAATCTAAAAATATTGTACATCCAATAGGAATCTCTATTAAAATATTCAGGATATATTTCCCATCCTTCACCATCAGATAGAAAGGAAAGGTGGTGGTGGTTTTTTTTTCCCCCAGAGAATAAATGTTTGCTAAAATAACTGAAAACAGTTGAATGTCAACCCTTTTATATACATGGGCACATCTGCAGAAATATGAAAGTAAGTTGAATGCACTGGGGCTATAATATTTAAGAAGTGTGCATGGCAAAATAAAAAGGGTAAGATCAATAATGAATGAGTGCTGAATACACTCATGGATTGAATACAAAAATGAGTGTCCAGTATGCACAAAATATATTGAAGTACCGTAATCTGGTCATCTACAGAGAATGAAGAGGATTTAAATTACTAAATAAATATACGCAGCAAAAATGAAGGGGACAAGAAGGGAAATACCACAATTCATTTTTAAGATTAAGCAGTCCACTGGAATTTAATATTAAGACAAAGGAGTAAAAATAGAGCATCTTTTCTAGTACTAAATTTTCAAAGATATCCAATTGTATTGGGGGCAGTACATCCATTTGTGGCTGGTGGAGATAAAGAGCACAAGAGTCAATCAGAGAATCAGGTCTTCAGATCTCACACTAAGCTGATGACAACTAGGACACTGACCTATCCAAGAAACAGCTTTAATGAAAAATCTATATATGTCGTTCACATTTACTTGCTTGTCACTTTGTTAAATTTGTGTTTCGTCTCCCTTCTAAATGGTACTCAAGATAGCTAGGAATAATGATGCAAATATATTAACATGCAGTAAAAGAACAATAAAAAATTAAAACATGTGAAAGCCAATGCTGAGGTAAAGGCATGACTATAATCAATAAAAAGGGCTAATTAAGAAACAATTACAATTTCAAGATATCCCAAAGCCTGTCAAAATAAACATTTATTGATTTGCTGGTAGAAATTCATTAGAGACAGGCAAACCTTGGTAAGGAATTCAAAAATTTGAAAACAGCTATTAAAGTGACCTTCTTTTCTCTATCAATGTGTCAAATGTTAACATTACAAAACAAGGAAATATTCCCTGAAGATATTAATAGTCATGGAGACTCCTCTAGGATTTTCAATATTTTAGGTTGCATAACAGCCAGTTTGGTCTAGTGGTTAAGCCATCAGGCTACAAAGCATGAGACCATCACTTCAAGTGCCTCTTTAGCCATGATGGCTGGGCGACTTTGGGCCAGTCACCCACTGTCTCAGCCCAACTAACCTCACGGAGTTGTTGTTGTGGGGATAGTTGAAGGAGGAAGGTGTGTTGAATATTTTTATTTACTATTTATTAGCAAGGGTATGGGTTCTTTATTAGCAGGAGAGGCATGGGTAGAGAACACAGGTGCTGAGCTCAGAGCCATAACTGCTTCTACAGAATTAACCCGCTAAAATTCCTCATAGACAATGTGGCTCACAGATAACAGGACTGTATTCTATGATATAGAATGCAGGCAGATAGTAACATACAACAACCTTGCTTGAATAATACCACTGCAACACATCCCGTATCAACTCATAGTCAACCAACATCTTTAGAATATTTGTTTTGCTTATACTTTGCTCTTTTGTTCATGAACTGATTAATGCATGTTTTCATTTGTTATAGTCTATAATTGAATCAACAGACACACTGTGCTAATATCAGAATGTCACTTGAGTAGTTTATGAGTACCAACAGGGTGAAGATTAAATTTCACTTTGATGTTCCGCCTAGGACCAGGAATTATTGCTGATAATATATTGAGAGTAAATAATATGTGTCACATTATAAACAAAATTCTTAGCTCAGAATTCCAGATGTGGTTAGGTGTCATAGCAGAAAAGTGCAAATAAGACCCCAAAACATGTCCAATTTAAAATCTCTCTTACTTGATTATTTTTGTTGTTCAACTGGAAAGCTACATCTCTTGATATTCATTTAAGATTCAAGTCAAAGGAACTGTGGATAGGAAGAAGTCCTTCAGACAACCCAAGTTTGTGGAGATTGCACTGTGAATTGACTGAAAACTATGTCATCCATGTAAAAAAAAAATTGCATGTGACCTAGAGTAATTATATGTTTCATGGTATTTTATTTATTTATTTAAAACATTTGTATAACCATCCATTTCCTAACCAACTCTGGAGGCTCCCAATTAAAAGTTAAAACAATAAAACTAAACATATTTAAACATTAAAAACAACAAAAAACTAGTGTCAGGCCAAACGTCTATTGTGTAATGATATAATCTTATGCCAGAGCTTGGGGAAAAGCCAGGTCTTCAAAGCTCTACAGAAGGCTAGGAGGATAGAGGCCTCCCTAACTTCATGGGGCAGAGTGGGCTGCCAGAGAAAAAGCATGCTTCATAGCTCCCATCAGATGGCAATATTTAGGAGAAAAGTCTAGGAGCCTGCCCACTCTACATTTTATTTATTTATTAAAACTTTTATGCCACCCACCTCACTGACAAGGTTCCTCTGTGCAGCTTGCAAATTATGAAATAAGTAAAAAATAATTAAAACATTCAAAACTACACAGATTAGTATATTGTTAAAAATTGTACTGAAACCAAAACTAAGTGAGCTAAGAGATGGATGGGATGGGGATAAAGTTTTCTTACTTCATCAGCCACTTCCAGAAGTATCGCCCCACTCGGATGCCCAGGCCAATTGACAAAACCAGGTTTTAATACTTATCCAGAAGGCCAATTGGGGAGGGGGAGTTCTTACCTTCAGTGGTAGAATGTCCCACAGAGATGGGGCCACAGTGGAAAAGGTTCTTTGCCTTGATGCCACCTGTTCCAATTCCTTAGTAGATGGGATGCTTAGCAGGTCTCTTCTGGTGGCACGAGTGGGGCAAGCTTATCCCATTTGGGAAGAGACAACTCCTTGGATACCCTGGACCCATGCCATGTAAGGATTTAAAGGTAACAACCAATATGTTGAATTGGATCCAGAAGCAAACTGGTAGTCAATGATTTTGGTTGGATGGGTAGACGTCCTTAAGCAAAGGCAGCCTCACATATCACTGTCTCTGTCCCACATAGGCCTTTAAAGGCAATGATCAGCACCTTGAATTACACCCAGAAGGAAACTGGAAGCCAGTGCAGCTCACAGAACAAAGGAATTACATGGGCAAACATAGCCCCCCCTCCCCCATTATGTTGTGTGCATTCTGGACAAGTAAACGTTTCCAGGAGATCTTCAAGGACATGTAGAACACATTGCAGTAATCCAAATAGAAAAATGACCAAGTCATGAGTTACCATGAGCAAAGCCTCCTTTAAAGTACCAACTTTAAGCCAAGCTCCTGGCCTTGACAACATAGTGTTTAGCCAGATATATTTTAGCTTATATTGTGTAAATTAAATCGCAAAATTTTTACATAATTTATTAGTTCAATTTATATAATTGCTCATCTCTATGGTTCTGGGATAGTCACATACAATTAAAAACCAATGTATTATAAAAACGCACACAACAACAATTCATAGCCTAGCAAGTCTTTTACTTAAGTATGGAGTCAGGGATGTGTGCATTTTCAAAATCAACCACTGTTTGCTTCCGGTCTACAATCCTAAAAACATTACAACACCTGGAAAAGTTTTACTGAATATTGGATTGTTCTTCTTACATTCCACCCACAGTTTAATTTATTGTTCCCAGTTTGCAACCAAGTGTTTGAAAGAGAACAAAAAGGACAGGAACTGGTATATAGCCAGAATGCTTCTGTAAAAACCTGTTCTTTAAGCTCTATTTTTGGAAGAGAATATAATAAGAGGACTCAGTAGCTAAGGAGTTAAGCATATGAGCAGGCTGTATTGTTTTAAGCAGAAGGAAATGTTGTGCTATTAACTGAAATCAGTGATAGCTTTTAGGCCAGCTGAAAACCTATTGCATATTAATTATGCCATGAACTCTTATCCAGCCCAAATTCCTGTTATGTGAATTCTAAGACTGAACAAATACAGTGAAAAAATTCCATGAATATTTATTGAAATAATTAACTAGACTTGGTTGCACTTCTGCCTGCTGCATATTTGTATTCCACCAGCATTTTATTCTTTTATAAAGTACTTGCATAATTGCAAACCACACATTTCTCCAACTGATATTTATGCCAAATGTGAAACTTATTATAGCACATTTGTCAAGCTGACAAATCATTAGATGTATTGGAATACAATTCTTGTTACCAGGAAATAATTCTGGGTGGGAAAACAGGACTAGTGGTTCAACATACCTGGATATTGATATATCCGGATATGTTGAAATGGGGGACATAAACTGTAAACCTAAAACTGTCTTTTGATGGGAAATTTTGCTCTGATCATATTTCAGTTGAAATACTTTTCAAAGCCGCTCCTCAGATTGAAGAAGCCCCTTTCCTTAAAACTGTCAGGTTGGGGCTGTTACACTTCTTTAAACTGGACAAAGAGACTTTGGCAGATGTGCCACACAAATGCAGAGTCCCCTTCTCACCAGAACAAAGTGGCTTGGGGCACTGCAACTAAAGCCATTCTTCCTTCAGTCTGGATCAATCTGACATTTAAAGTTGGAGCAGCATCACTTCACAACCCATCTCTCATTTGATCACCACATTGCTATTTAACTGGCACGCTGATGTACAGATAGTCCTCAACTTACAACAGTTCGTTTAGTGACCGAAGTTACAACGGCACTGAAAAAAGTGACTTAGGACCATTTTTCACACTTATGACTGTTGCAGCATCCCCATGGTCACGTGATTTATATTTGGATGCTTGACCACTGATTTACATTTATGATGGCTACAATGTCCTGGGGTCATGTGATTCCCTTTTGTGACCTTCTGACAAGCAAAGTCAATGAGGAAGCCAGATTCCCTTAACAACCATGTCACTAATTTAAGAACTGCAGTGATTCACCTAACAACTGGGCCAAAAAATGTCATAAAATGGGGCAAAACTCCCTTAACAAATTTTTCACTTAGCAACATAAATTTGAGGCTCAATTGTGGTTGTAAGTTGAGGACTACCTGTATTTCTTTTCACTAATTTAATAGGCTGCACAGAACCTGCATACTGCTTTCTGAAAAACATACACTTAAAAGAGAATAAGGTCAGCTAAGAAATAAAGAAGTGATAAAAAGAAAATATCGGGATGTAAGCCTGAAAGTTTTCTTGAGGTTAGATCTGAGGGTAATTCAGATATCAAGCTGTAAGCATTAGATGAAGTCCAGTCTCATCCATCTTTCTGTTCACAGAATAGCTAATTTGATGATGCCTACAGGGAGCTCCCAAGCAACAGAAGAGCTCCAGTGCTTGCATGAAAAATTAAACACACAGATTCCCAAAGATAAATTCCATTTTAAACATAAGCATGAGTTACTAGTCATAAATCTATCAATACTGTTATATTTATTTAGATGTAGAAGCAACTGATGTGGATTCATAGCATAAGCATACCAACAAATCAATTGCTATCAAATTTCATTGGAAACTAATACTTACGGCAAGCCATTCTCTCTGCCTTCTTTCCAAGTCAAGCCCAAACTGCCTTCTTCCTATGCCTAAAACATCCAGTTCAAACCACACTGATGAGGAAATAATGAAAACCTACCCTTTCATACTGGCATGGTTTTTTTCCCCATTTGTCCTCCTCTGCAGATGCCTGTGGCCTTTTATAAAAATCTTGAAGCAAGATGCCTCCTCCCTTATCTTGAGGAGTAAAAGAAAGATAATCTTTGTCCACCTATCATACCTTTGCAGATTTGTAATGGAATGTAAAGGATCATCTGATCAACTTCAACCCTATAACAATATATATTTACTGGCCTTGTCTCTGATAACATGTTGCTTAATTTAATTAAATCACACTTCATTAAGCCATGCTGGTTTTATTTGTTTGCTTTGTTTTCTAATGAAATAAGACACTATCCATTCTATACGTTCTTTTAAAATCTCATTACATATATTCTAATTTACCATACTTATTGAGATAAATCTCCTATTGCATTTACCTTGATTATATCTGGGAAGTCTTTTGTATGAGGAGAGATATTGCATTATGTAGAAGCCAAGGGAAAAGGGGCCATGATTTCATGAGCTACAGCTCCCTTATCTTCATTCCCCAAAAGGCAAAAGTCCACTTCCTGAATTTGTCTTACACATATTTCTTTTATTAAGGAAAACTTCCTTTTATGAAAACAGGATAACAGTCATCCCTGCCCTTTTTGGAGAAACACAGGAGAATTCTTCCCTTTTTGTGAGGCCTTTCTTTGTCAAACCAATCCCATGGATGGATTGAATCCAATCCCATAATAGCTTCCATTATTAACCATATATTGATGATACCATTTGTTAATTTGCCCTCATGAGAAAAATAATGCTTTTGCTTAAACTCTCCTCAATACCTCTTTTTCTTTTAAACTAGCAAAACCTATAATTGCCTGAACTGCAAGAAAATCTCTGAAGGACATTTCAGAGTGAGAAGAGCAAATATCATATCAGCCATTTTTTTTCTAGGTTGGAGTTAAGTGCGTTCCAATAGCTGGTTTCAGCTAAATGATTTACAAAACCATAATGAAATGCTCTTTCAAAGTCAGTGTAAAATAATAGCTTAGAATGTGGTAAAGGAGAATGAACTCAAATGCTTTCAAAATAGTTTGAGACAGAAAGAGTAAGGAATATTGTACATTTAGGTAAAATGTAAAAGAAATACCTATTGAAATCATTTTTTTTAACTTTAAAATCATCTTCTTGTATTTCCTGCAAGGTCACAAGGGAAATTTTGCTATATGACTTATGGTAATGTTGAGAGAGATCAACTAGCAAGACCAAGGGGCTCTGGGCTTTAGGAGCCCCTGGTTTTAGGGACCTTCTAACTCTAGTTCAGGATAGAGTTGCACAATTTGGAGGTCCTCCTGGATTCACAGCTTCTGCTAGAAAAAGTGAGCAGCTGTGGCCAAGAGGGCTTCACACTACATGTGTTCCATTTGTGATTGTTCCTGGATTGGAAGACTCTGCTCATGGTCACTCATGCTTTAGTCACTTCCGATTAGGACTATAAAGTATTTGGAAGCTTCAGCTGGTGCAAAATACAGTGTCATAGGCAGTTATGGATGCCTATAGTTCAATACATGAGGCACCTTTGCTTTGCAAGTTAAATGGGTTACCAGTGTGCTTCCTGGTTCAATTCAGTGTTTCCAATAGTTACTCTTTAAGGCCCTTAATGGCTTTAGGCCAGGCACCTATGGGACCATCTGTCTGTAGTTGTGTCTACCTGACTTGTTAGTTCTGGTAGGAAAAGCATGTTCTAGGATCTGCCCACTAGGGAATATCATCTGGCAGGATGCAGATGGTACCCACCCTTTGGGACATCATTCCCATGGAGATCAGACTGGCCTCAACCTTGCTGACCTTTTGCTTGAGAAACTGATTTTGCTATCAAGCCTGAGGCCCTGGAGAAGTGGGAGAGTCTGTTGCATGATGATATTAATTATTGCTGTCGTTTGGTTCTTTCTCAGTTGCTATTTGTTTTGTTTATAATTTTATTACATTGTTTTTAGTGTATTTTTAAAATATTGTTTGCCACTCAGTCATGGTATCTGAGAAGGGCAACCATATAAATCTAACAGACAAACAAATTTCCAATGTTGACAGTTTTTTAATACCATTTTTATTGCTTGTTCTTTACTGTTGTTTCCCAACCAGAATCTTCACAATACAAGTAAATCATATATAAGAAATAAGTATCTTTATTTTTTCCTCTGTGGAACTGTACAGGTTCTTGAAAAAGGGGCAGCAATTGCCCCCTGATATACTCTGCTAGATTGGAAGGGACAAGCTCTTTGTGCTTTCCCGAGTCCAGCTTCTTAATTATATCTTTCCTATGTTTACATGAACTTTAGTTTCCTTTTCAATGGGCTTGTAGAACAATCCTTGTTGCTGACCCGTATGTGCTGGTGAATTTCACCATAAAGTGAGTATTGATGAGTTGAAAAGTTCAGTGAACAGGAAAATTCTGCCGCTTTCATTGCCAGTGTGACTTTATTACCATGCCTTTCACAGCAATTTAACAGTTACCCTGGTAACGGATTCGAGGAGGTAATGGGATCAATGGCATTAGAGGAGAGGAAAGGCTAGGAGGACCAGGGAAAACCATCTGCTTCCTTCTCTTCCTGGGGCTGTTTGCTCATTGGATGCCTCTCAATCTGACACTCATTGTCCCTGTATGCAAATGAAGAGGGTGAAACCACAGGCCTGCCCTCTTTAGCTGACACTGGCGATTTGTCTTTCTAATTCTATTGAAATAATAATCACGATTTGTTTCTGATTAATTAACTAACCTTTTGGTAAAAGGATTAGATAACAAAATTGCTGCCTATTCAGAGATAATGAGATTTTTATTACTCTGTCAAGTTGGGGGATGGGGAGAAGAGCATTTATGTGTTAGCAGCCACCATGTCAGGGTTTGGTAAGATAGGGAGATGTAAATCTTTCTGTTACACATTTATGATCCTTCAGGGATTAAATGTGCTCTTGATTCCATAGCTACACATCATCTGTTTAAACATTTGCTTTCTTTTTTCAAACCCTGTAAATAAGGTAATAAATACATTGGCAGATGGAGATGTGGTCAGGTGCTAACTTGTTTTAAGGACGTGGGGCTGAAAGGAGAAAGGCTTCAAAACATTTGGAGATTCAACAACTTCTCTATGTGCTATAGTCTGTGATGGTGTATTTGTAAAGTGTGACAGTGTGAAGAAAGCAGTAAAATCTTAACGCGAGTGCAATAAATTAAATGGCATTTGTAAACAGACAGCTTTGTACAATACAGGCTGGCCTAGTGATTCTGGGAAAGAGACTGATTCTCCAGATTGCTCGAGTGTTGCTGGTATGCATGGGGAAAAAAAGATACAAAGCTATTAGCAAAAAGCGCTAGAGATAATTTTGCTTATATGTAAAAGGGGTAATGGTGGAACCTGTGTTGGACTGTAGCTCTTGTTGTATACACTGTACTTTATTTATATATTACTAATCAGATTTGCATTCCAATTTCTTTTGATGAGCATAAAAATCTAATTGGTACCTCTTCTATTTTCTTCTGGTCCAAAAGTCACCCAGTGACCTTTTGCATCTGAGGACAGATTGAATCTGCATTTCCTCTCTACCACTTTAATCACAATTTCAAACTGATTTTACCAATCTGAGCTTTATTAACTTTGATATATATGGCCTCTCATATCATTATAATAACCTAAGAATAGCATTCAGAACTTTATGTGTTTAAGTCAATTTATATGACTGCCCATATCATCATAATGCCTCTGGACAGCAAACAATAAACACAACACGAAAAGAAATACACACATAATTGGCAGCCAAGATAACAAAAGAAGCATAACCATATCATAGGCTCTAACTAATATTTTGGCTTCCATGCCTGGGAATGCAGCTGTCTTTGGGACCTTAGGAAAGGCCAGCAGGTTTGAGATCAATCTAAACCAGGAAAGATATTTCAATGTGCAGGGATCATGAACATATCAGCCTTATCTTCATGATCTTGGATATGTAGATTAAAGACCAGATCACTATCATGGCCATCTAATTTGGATAACTTTCTATCTAGAGCTTGTGTATGGCAGAACTAAATTCTTCTGGGACTGTATTTTTCAAAACTCATGGTCAATTCTCCAAATGTACAATCTAGAAGTGGATCATTTGGGGAAGTGTTTACACTTCATACCATGTGCAAAAAATATTTACATAAACACACATATCTACTTTCCACACTTCCTAAAACTAGATACATTAATGTGAACAGAATAGAATGTATTTTAATACAGATGTACCAAGGAAATAGGCAAGGAAGATTATAAACTTTCAAGCTATTGAAATGTCACATATGATGGAAAATAGGCATTAAAATATGGCAAAATATAGATAACTTATAGATTTATGTCTATAAATTCATTTTAATATTTAAAATCAGTTGGGTGGTTAGAAATGCCAGGATTGCTCAGCTTTGTGAAAGTGTCAATATCCGTGATATTGTTTACAGTATAACTACAATCATGGGATGCTAATTAGATGCTAATGAATATTTCTCAGGGAGGTAATGTGACATGGATGTGATATACACTGGATAAATTATGTACATTTGTCTTTATTAGACTACATGATAGAAAATCAGATGCACAAGACACTTGCTGCATTTTGCTATAATTGGAAAAGAGAGATTGTTTTCCTTTATAGAGCAAGCTTTCTATGGGACAGATAAAATTAACAAGCGTTTGAATTTTACATCTATCTTGCGAGTTTTCTTTCCTTGATACAACCCCTCCCTCCCAAGCTCCAAAGCTTACCCATGCAGATGTGAGGGAAATAAACAAAAGAGGAAAAAATATGCAGAGTAGAAGCAGTCATTCTCCTGAAAGAAGAAGAATGTTGCTATTACTTTATTTAATATACCAACTGGCTCATAATTTTTATGAAATGTTAACATTATACGATGTTAAACTAACTCATTTCCATTGTGTGTCATCCAGGGAGCAATTTTTCCAGGCGATTTCTCAAAGAACTTGATTATAAAAAAAAGCTCCTCAAAGTGAAAAGTTTACAAAAGTCACAGTTCTTAAACTTTCCTAATATTAGCAGGGTGTTGCCAGGCAGCCTAAATGGAGATGGCAGCAATTCACTTCTATTGCATAGGAAATGACAACTACGGCTTTGCACTTTCACAGAATGGCTACTCTTAAGAATGACATTGCTTCATTGCCATGGTATTTCTTTTGTACCTAGTAGCAATCTCGTAATTGTTCACTTCAATTACCACATCAGCACTGTATCTGCATGCAAGCTTTTTATTTGTGTTACCAACGATATCTATTTCCATTACAGCAAAGCTGACGGTTTGTCTCGAGAGGAAATCAAATCCATTAATTCAGAAATTTCAAGCATGGTTGGCTCTGGCATAAGCAGAATTTCTTATGCTAATAGCAAATGTGCGAGAGATGGGGAGGAAAAAAAAAGCTGACACTGACCCAGCATGAATTATTTTTACTGTAACTTAACCATTTATATATATATAAAAGGTAAATCCAGTAGCACTCAGAAAAAAAAAGAAACTCGATTTTATATCATTCAGTTTAATGGGCTTTGCAAGCCTCTGATTTGCCCAATGTCAATTTAAATCATGATCCCTTTTGCACAATGCAACAACAAGAAATTGAGATTATTATTATATGCACAACAATGTAAAATAACAGCTGCCAATCCTTTAGCTTTATTGACCTTCACATCCATTGAATTCTTCCCCAGAATGTTATAATGTATTAGCGTAATATACTGTATGGGCTGATTCAAGCAGTGTGGCCTTTTGTACTATTATTATTATGGTTTGTGCCACAGTCAGCCAGATGTTTAGACTGAATTTGGCATCCGAAACCAAGTACCTGCCACATAACACCCCAGACTTAATTATCGTCAATAAGAAATGCAAAAATGTCTAGACGGTGGATGTTGCAGTACTTGGAGACAGCAGAAAAGAAGAGAAAGAACTGGAGAAAATAACGAAGTAGAAAGACCTGAAAATAAAAGTAGAAATTATTATCTGTTCACATAATATGAAGTCACATCTGCTAGTTCTTTAGCTGATGTTCACTTTCATATTTCTGAAATTCTTCCTACAAACCTAGAATGTCGTAATATATCGGCATAGTATATTTATGGATCCAAGTAGTGTGGCTTTTTACAATTTGCAGATTTTTAAGTGTCAACCAATATTTTTTTGGAATGGCACCGCTATTATTATTATGGTTGGTCACCAAGTCAGCCAGAATTTAAGACTAGATTTGGCATTTTTATCCACTCATGGAGTCCTTCCCAAGGACCTGGGATAGGAAGTTGTTATTATTATGGTAAAAAAATCATGTGCAGACACAATAAACTTATCAAACTATTTTTAGTGGGGGAAAAAGCACATTGGACTACAAAGAATTATACATACATGATTAAATCTAGACTTGCCATTCAGCAAAGTTTTGCTTTTCGAAGAAAGGGAAGAGAAATTATTTTTATGTCTGCCTCCTTCTCTCATCAGCTTTCTGAAAATTTTGATCTGGGATTATGGAGGAATTCTCTGAAATAAAGTAACAGACACTATGGAAGGCTGTAAGCGGAAGGGAAGATTACAAAAATAGCTTCCTTGTTCCTTAAACAGGGAATTTCTATTAGGTATCAGTCTTTTTCAGGAATAGAAATACAGAAGTCTTTTGTGGTCAAAAACATCACAATTTAATAACCAGGACGAGGAAAAAAAGCAAACTGAACAATTCATCACTTAAATAGTCATTACAAAGTTGTATCAGTTGATTGTAAGGTAAACGGGAATAAAGCTTTATAAACTATTCAGTAATTTAGCCTTGCATAGAGTACAAAATTTAAACGTGATCAGATGCATCAAATGAAAATATCTATATTATTTCGTTGCAACCGCATTCACAGAGCAAATTAAACAGCATCTTTACTCAATGCAATAAATGTTTACACTTTAGTATGTAATTTTGTGGTTATTCAGAAGTTTTCTTTGAAGTGAGGGTTAAGGAGTCCATTTTAAAGTGAAATAGGAGAACCTGTTGTTTGCCATGATCACTGTGTTTAATATAAATGGAGACATTATATTTGAAGATGTATTTCTTTATAGAAACAATTCTTTTTTCCAGTGAAATCAGTATACTTCCAAGAATTTGTGCAGATATGGATTAGGTAACAATTTCTTTACTTTCTCCTTTTCCTATGACCAATATATTAAGTGAGTAGCTAGTAGCTGATTTAAAAACTCCCTGATGTTTCAGCATAGGTATGACCAAACTGTATTTGTGTGTTCGAAGAAAGAAAATCTCTTATGCTACTTATGGCATTCATTCCCTTCCCTCTTGCCAATCTGGTCTCCTTGTTGAATGCATTTGTCTCATTTGTATCACATGGTTTTGTGTTCAATTAGCAGGCTTAACAAGATAAAGGCAGACACTGACCCAGAAAAAACAAACCAGATTGCTGCCAAGCTGGTCCTCCATGAAGCAGAGGAGCTGTGACCTGTTTATGTCAATGTGAAATGCCAGATATCTCTAGCACAAGATTGGAATCAATTTCTTCTTCTTTTTTAAAAAAAGAAAGCATATATGAAGTATGCTCTGGTCTTTGCCCTTCATTTTCCCTGCAACCCCCTTCAGTGCTGTAAATCAGAGCTCATTGGAAGCTCTTGTACACTGACCACTGATAAGCTGTTGAGAAGCAGGCAAAGCTTTTAGGACTTGCTGAACCATGAAGCTGACCTGCTTAGTGTTTTGTTGTAGACTATTAAATCCAGGACTGATGTTTTAAGCTGATTCGGTTTTCTTCTTCTTTGGCCCTTGTTAAGCAACTCAAAACCCAGCTCATTATTTCAGCTGATTAAAATAAAAATGGGAATGAGAAAACCTGCTGTTTGAGAACCTACCTTTAGCCATCAAATTAATGAGACTATCTCATGCCGACATACTTTATGGGCTTATGCAATTTGACACTAATTTTCCAGCTAAGAAAAGATTTAATAACTGTAAGGCTGCTCTATTCTGTTTTATTGGGCAGCAAGGCAATTCAAAAGGAAATGTTTAAATCTTGTACAAACATGTATTAGATACTAGCCACTTTGCACATGGTTGGCTATCACCACAATTTCTGTGTAGTAGAAACTGTGTCTGAATTTTCTCTTCCATTTAAAACAATCAGTTATCATAAATGCAAGAAAAAAACCCCACACCATTTATCAGACAATATGGAAAACAACAATACAATGCCTAAAAGTTCAGGGCTACCAAATTTTCTTGATATTAAATTGCATGGAATTTAGTTGAATGAAATATGCATAGTTTATTTGAAAATGCCATGTTTCTTATATTTATTAGCCTTCAGAACATAAGTAAAACTAATAATCTTCTGCTATCCATATTTTTAAAGATTTGGACTCCTCCTCATGCACATTTAACAATTTAACAATTTATAGGATGTTCAAGACTGCTTACCTAATCCTTACATTTACCGCAAGGATTTATCTATCTCATGCAAAGTATTTGTGGTTATTGTAGTCGTCAGTATAGAATAAAATGCTTTCTCTGGCTTTTATTTGGTATGATAGACCTAAGTTTTTTTTAAAAAGTCCTAATTTATGAAGTAGTCAAGTCTATAAGTAACTGTTGTGTAATTGAAGCTTTTTCCCTGTGGAAAAAACAGACTATCGCCATTGCTCAGTTAGTTGGCAATAGCCAGTCAGTTGTAAAATATTTACACAATTCCTTAGGAGCCTATTCTCAGGTCGCTGCACTTGCATAATTCCCATTACCCTTAATGGAAGTTATAAACTGGCAAGAAAATAAAAAGGCCTTTTAATTAGGAATAGTGGGAACTCAGGCATCAATCAGCTCAAGGCTACTATAACTGGTAGAGTCCACCTGGCATACAAGGCATGAATTAGAGAAAGGCTTTCCTTTTCATTTTCTTCAATGCCAATCAACCATCCATTTACTGCTTCTCTTATGTCACATTTTGACAGGACGAGAGATAGCAAGAACATAACCATCTTTGTTTCTGTGCCCTGGATCATAAGAAAATTCCATAGAATCACCATGCATTCATTCTGTTCCTAGGTTACTACTACACAAAGAATTAAAAGTATTATTGTTAACATATATTTTATTAGTGACTCCTTATTTCACTTTCTGTTCATGTCATATATGGAGTAAATTGACCAGTGATCATGATGCAGAAACAGCTTAATTTTTTAAAAAAAAAAAAAGGGGGGGGGAGGTACACAGGCTTACATGCACCTGTTTGTGTATGCAACTTTCTGCATACCTAGATTTTGTCCACTTTCACCTTTCTCTAAAAGAGGACTATCTGATAAATCAGCTTTTCCAAGACTTGCTTTTTGGGTGTACTGAGAGATGGTTTCCAAAGTTCCTCACTATTGGATACTTGGTTCATTATAAAATTTGTATCATAGGTCAATCAATTTGGTGCACATCTTCATGAATTTATCATTGGTGTATGCAAGCTGCTTCTAATCTTTTCATGGGATCCATCAATGTTTGATAAATACGCCTTGCCTTACCTAGTTCTGATATGTTCCACGGTCATTTGGACAATATTACCGGTATTTTATTTTTGTACACTCAAAGTAAACTATCTCTTCAAGCCCTTTCCTGCATGTCAGCATTAGTTTATAGTTTTATTGTCATGAATAAGTACAGCATATGCAGTGGTATAGAAGCAATCTGCCAATAATGTATGATTGGTATAATCATACATTATTTGTTTACAAGAACAAACTTGGTTCTTGTATAAACACACTGAGTTCTAAAAATTTCAAATCTTAGGAAGTATAATCACAAAAAGGTAAAATAGGTATCAACAAACATTGTTATATACAAACAATGACTATTTTTGCAGGAATCCAGTGATGAAAGTCTCTAAAAGTAGTGTTTTTGTTTACATTCCCCCTTTATTATTTTTACAAATAATTCAAGGTGACAAACATACGCAACACACCTTCCTCCTATTTTTCCCACAACAACAAACCTGTGAGATGAGTTGGACTGAGAGAGAATTACTTGCCTAAGATCAGCCAGCTGGCTTTCATGGCCAAGGAAAGACTTGAACTCACAGTCTCTTGATTTCTACCCTGGTGCCTTAACCACTAGACCAAACTGGCTTTCCAGTTGTATACAGTACACAGTAATATCACACCAGGATGGAGAAGACTGAATTTTAAAGCCGCAATCACAAAACTTATTGGGTGACTTGAGAAGTCACTTGTTTTGGGTTCAAAATGAAAGCAAGAAAATGAAAAAAATGGGGGGGGGAGGGTGTTGGGTTTGGCAAAGTGCCATTTATGGGCTGAGATAGAATCTTTGGATTAATTGCATCACTTTATTGCTCATTATATTATAGCTGGCTCCTGTAATTTGGAAGAAAAAGGAGTTCGCCCATGGATTATCTAGCATGGGTAGAATAAAAAAGCCTGATGATGCCTGTAGTGTTTTTATTTGTTTTCAATACAGATTAAACATTTCAGAAAGATTAGGCCATTATGAAGGATGAAGCCTGCCAATTTTTATAGAAATTAGCGCAATGCTTTTCAAGTTACAGTCATTGACTATAGCAACTGCTTGCTTACACTCTTTTTGAAGCATTTTCAAAGCTCCCCATAATCTTTTGCCAGCTGTGTGACTGAACCACGCCTCACTCTTCCATCCGCAGAAGGATTAAGATAGGCACTGCTGTGTAACCTTTCTGCTGAAGAAAATAAATAGCAAGGAAAGTAGGGGAAAAAAACACACACTAGGAGGAAAAGTCAAAAATAAATTGTGATAATCATCTAATGCTTCTGTAGATTGCATGCCTATAAAAATACTCCACTGAGAAATCTAAATGTATTCTCTTTGGATTAAAAGATCCACTCTAGCTCTTTGTATGATCACCAGATATAACAATAAATATATATATAAATAAATAAATATATAAATAAATAAATTATAAATAAATTGTTGTACAAATCTAGTCAACAATTTATTTATTTATTTATCTAAAGCTCAAATTCAATTCCCACACTATATAATTGTTCCCACACTATATAATTGTTGGGTTATAACTCATTATAGAATTCCTACAAGCAAATGGGGCATTTCGGAATAGTTTTTAATTCACTCAAACAGCACATGAATCTAATCAAGGTATGCATTGTGACTTGAATTTGGTACATTTGGTAAAATACTCTGTTTCACACCTAGAATTTGAAATGGGTTGCTCTACCTGCAATATGTAGAAGGCAGAAACATAGCTTGGATTTGGTTTGGGCTGAGAAACAGTTTGGTTTGGGCTGAGAGACAATGACTCCCCAAAGTCACCCAGCTGGTTTTCATGCCTAAGGCAGGAATAGAACTCAAGTCTTCCAGTTTCTATCCTGGTGCACTAACCATTAGACCCAACTGGCTCCCTACTCTCTACTGATTCAGAATCAGTTTGAGAAAGAGAGTATATATGGAACCACCTTCAGCAGGTATGCACTATGATTTATAGTTATATGTATAATTTATATCCACATTTGTGTTGCTTCTTCAATTAAGCTTCATTTTGATTGAAAGGCAGATTTGTTGATTGCTAAATTCAATATTCCTTTTTCTCTCTTCCCTTTTCCCTTCCTTGCCTACCAAGGCATTTCTCTTGATAAGAAACCAAACATTTATTCCTTACCTGTCCTTTTTGCTTATTACAGTCTGTGCTGAGATTCATGTGCAGAGTTCCCCAGAGGTTTTCGAATTAGGGCATGTGAGACACTAGAAGCGTGCAAAAATTTCAAACATGAAAGTCCCTGTGAAATTCCAAACTGTGTTTCATGCTTTCTGGTAGTTCTCCAAACAAGAATTTTTAGCTTAAAACAGGGTTTATTCAAGCTTCAGAGATTTATGCAAAAGTTAGTATATTGTTTGGATATTTACAGCTAAAGTCAAAACAACCCATTTCAAATTTCAAGTTCCTCAGGAGTCAAATATCTCCTATTAAAACATTTGGTGTATTTCTTTTTAGATACCTTTGTTCTGAGTAAATAAAAATGATCCCAAATTACCTGACTTGTTGGTATCACCTTTGTAATGAGTTGTAACATGAGATTAAAAAGAATGTGAAAATTGAAAGTTTTTCCCCCAGGCACATGCCCCACTCTGGCATACTAATGCTGAGTACTTTGAACTATTTCTTAATTATTCTGAAGATTTTGCAATAGTCTTTAAAACCCGTTCTTACATCAGCCATTTGGAAAAGGAGTTTGAGAACTGAATGTGAATATACATATATAGATAATCCAATGTAATTTTTTTATTAGTTGTGAGCTGATCATTTGACAAGTACCATAATTTGTTTTTAATGCTTGCTAATGTTGCTTTACTTTCCCTGCAACTCTTTTCCAGTGCAAAGAATATATTACACAGCCATGCATATTCTTAATCCTTCTATCTCTATTTACTGAAAGTATCTGTCAGTAATATACTTTTTTGGCTTGTAAAAGTGCCTGGTAGAGAACTGCCATGAGCCAAAAATTAATCAGTCAAACACCGAAATGCATGAATGCAAACTATTAGCAGTATCATGTTTGCATAATGAACAGATTGTTAGGGAACGACAATAGATGTTATCTTGTGAAGACAAGATTTGGGTTTTAATCCATTTGTGCCTTTGTTCTGAAATAATGCTAAGGTATCTTCTTGCACATATGTAAAACTTTAAAAATGGGCCCTTTTATATTACATGAGACAAGGAGAGAGTAACATAATTGCTAGATTTTCTTTATATGATTTGGGATATATGATATCCTTTGGTGAAGGATTTTTAAATGTTTGAATCAAATGTATGACTATGTATGTGTGCATGCGCACCAGTATATGTACCTTGGACATTTGTGCCCTGTAAACAATTTTTTAAAAAGTGTGCAGTATTTCTGATAAATCTTTGATAGGCCAGAGGTTGCTAATTCTTGCTCTCAGAGAATATTTGTGCATAGATCCTCTTCCAGTGAATGATCTCTAAGATCTTGCCAATAGTTTGTGGATACAGATGTGACCTTCGATTTTGCAGAGTTTTTATTTCGGAATACAGATCTCCCAAAGTACTGTTTCTGGCGTCTCCCCAAACTTCTATCCCTGATCTTTTAACAACTTTCCACAAAGTGCAACCTGATACTGATATAAATGCTGACAGCACAGTTAATGCAAATGCAAATGTACAGTTGAATGCATATGGCAGTTACATTTTAAAACTCATCTAAGTCCTCTTGAAATGCTTGGATGGAGGTGGCAATTGGATCCTAATCAAGGACCCTATTTGTGCATTCAATCAGAGCTGGAACAAGACCATTACCTCTTACCATATGCAATATTTTAGCAGCTACACTGTAGCCAGTGAAGTCAATTGACATAACTTGATTCCCAGATTTCTTTTAATTCCAAGCAGAACATAGGATAAATAGATAGAAACATGGATAGATAAACAAGCAAACAAAATAAAGATTAAAGCCACTCACATTTACCAGCAGACCGATTTTCACTTAGTCAGTAGTAAACAATTACCAACAAAAGAAGCCAGCTGGACAAGCTGGCCTATGGTTTTGCTGGCAAGTTTTGAGCCAAATGTATTTTTACAACATCTGAGCATGTCACTGTACAAGCCCCACTCTGCAGTGCAATCATCACAGAGTGCTGTGGCCCACCAGCGGCCTGCACGGATTGTGGCTGATCCCGATGACGAGGAGGCTGGTGTGGTGTCACACCAGCAGCCTGTGTAGCCGGCGCTCGAGTCGGACAGCGAGAATGCTGAAGAGGATGTGGTGCCAGAGGCAGACTCAGCCAGGGCCTTCAGAACCTCCAGAGGCTCCTTCAGGTGAAGAGAGTGAAGTGGAGGAGTCTCTTTTCAATGCTTGAGCACGCAGGGCTGCCAAAAGGCAGGAGTGGCTACTCAGGAGGAGGTCTGGTCAACAGTAAGGCTTGGGGCTAATTGGCCACTCCCTTAGCCTATTTAAGTTTGCATACAGATAGCAAACGTTGCTGGAAACAATGTTTGGTCCTATGCAGAGCATTTTGAGAGTGAGTTTTTTGTTACAACTTGGTTTCTGGGCCAATTGCCAACTCTTATCGGACTTTGTTTATTCTCTGAAATCCCTGGCAGGTTGATAAGGACATTTGTGGTTAAAGCCTGCATTTTGAAAGGGGTCTGTTTGTATTAAACAGAGTTTTTGGAGCTTTGTGTGTGCTACATTCCTTGGGGTCTGTAGCTGGGGCAGAACACAGAGGCACAAAAAAGGAGCATATACCATGATGTCCTTGATGGACAGGATTTTATTACTCCTGGGAACAACTATACATTTTGGACAACATGTTCCATATACATGACAATAATCCAGGCATGACACTGCCATACGTATAGGAGTTTATAAACTAGGGCTAGGCCACGTGAAATCCTCTCTTCCTGTCCATGGATTTTTTTACTACTGGTTCTGTGGGTGTGGCTTGGTGGGCATGGCATGGCTTGGTGGGCATGGCTTGGTGGGTATGGCAGGGGGAAGGATACTGTAAAATCTCCATTCCCTCCTGATCAGCTGGAACTCTGGAGGCAGAAAATAGATGGGGGCAGGGCCAGTCAGAGGTGGTATTTACCGCTACCAATTCTCCAGAACTGGTCAGAACCTGATGAATACCACCTCTGCTATGAAGGATAATGTCAAGAAGTAATCCTAATTCCCTCAGAAGATTTCATTGTGTAGTACAATAATCATGGTTTAACTGTAACACTGGTTCCCCATCCAAGTAAGTTTCACTAATGTACTTCCTAAAACACTTTAGTTTGGTCACAGAAACCTTGAATCTGCAGTCCAAGGAGTAAACTAGATTTATTGTGATGAATCTTACTTATGAGCAGAGCTGTGTAGCATGATTCTATTAGAGAATGGAGAAATACCAGATAAACAATAAAAATATTAAAGAAAACAAAAGCTTTAATGTTATCTACTTTGACAAAATAATGCCTTAGTCCTGTTTTTTTTCAGTCATGTTTTAATAAGAACAAATCCGTACCTTCCTCGCACCATTTCAGAGTCATTCAGTTTCTTGTTTATTTTCAATTCCACAATATTTTGCCTTCACAAAGAGCAAACATTGTTACAACCTTCTCTATTTTCTAGCATCAGATATGGAGTGTAAACATAAGCATAGCCATTGTTCTGTGCATGGCTCATTCTTGGCTTCAGAACTGAGACACTGGAAAATGGATCTGATTTTCTGCACTCTTCAAGTTTTCTTATATTAAGTAGCAGTACTCAGTAAACCATTGTCTGCTCTTTGAAAACTTTTCCTCCCATTATGGACAGTGAAGCCCACAAATGGGACCAGCTGAGCCTCCAAATCTCCCCTACAGTAAAGGATTTACATCAGACTAATTTGTGTGAAGTATAAAGGCTTTTGATGGTGAAGACAAGGCAAAAGAGGAGACTTTCTAGGTTGCTTTGTGAAAGGCAGTTTCCTTAATTAAGCCTCCCACTAATTGTTAAATATTTTTCAGGCATTAACAGAGCTACACAGAGTGTAATTAAATTTTGATTTTAGTGGTATTTGCAAGGATTAAAATCACAATCTGCTGAGGCACCGGAGTTACTTAATATTCACTTCACCACCACAGCTGTCCTCCATTACATTACAAAGGACAAGAAAAAGAGGCAGCAGAATAGGGTGAAGTAATGAGAAAGCTATTCATTCATTTGAACCAGCTCCACATTGTACAGCCTTGTACAAATAGATCTGATCTGTATGACACACAGCTAGGTATGAAACTGGATTTAATTTCATACTAAAATAAGAGGGGAGCTAGCTAATCTCTAATGCTTTTTAGTTTTGTACTTTACTGTGCAATGCATCAAAACATAATCAGACAATAATTGTATGTCTATATTCAAGTGGCAATTCTCTACAGGAATCTTCTCTACCCGAATCCACTAGGACCATAAAACCACTTCCTCAAAACAATGAGCTGGCTCAGGCGTGCTTGAATGAACCCTACACATTTGTGAAATGTGACATTTTGTCCTAAAGGGAATATTTCCTAGAAAAATCATTATTTTTATATTGCACTTGATTCTATATTGTTTGGAAACACACACTATTGAAGCAACAGGACTTAGTTGTCAGTCAGTATTGTGTTGCATAGTGTTTGGGTTGTTCTTCCTCTTCTTGCCTTGCTTGGCTGAACAAATATAATGAAAAATTGGACAGATCATAGAGTTTAAGATGTTTGCCTTTTCTTAGCAGCAGCAGCACCACCACCAGCAGCAGCAGAAATACTGTGAAAGGATGGAGTGACCAGAAATTAATGGGAAACACCAGATAAATAGAGGAAGATGACATCTGGGTCTTTACTAAAATCCCATAAATAAGAAAAATACAGCTAAAAGGCTGTCTGGAAACCATTCTAAGATTATTGCCACTCTTAGAGAATTGTATTTGTTTCTCTTTTTTCTTCATACACCCCTTAGTTTTTTCTGGTTTTATCTTACAATGCCTGAAAGAATCCTTGTTGAGTGTATAGACATGAAGCATAATGTTCCAAGCAGTGTGTCAACAAGGGGATGAACCACTTGGTTGTGATGAATACATTCTGTCAGAGCACTAGCCAATACTAAGACAAGTAGTGGAGTGTAAAATTATGGTCTGCTATAAATCACTGCTTTTTTCAGAGTGGAGTAAGGCAGATTTCTGGAGAGAATTTTTTTTTCTCCGATTACATATCCTTCATTTATGGGACAATCTAAACCAGTGTATCTCAACTTCTTCATAGTTGAAGGCGGTCTCTATCTTCGAGACTGCCTTCTACCACATAGCTCCCAGTGACCGGTAAGATCCCACAGAGTTAGTCTCCTCCGGGTCCTGTTAGCTAAACAATGGCTGGCGGGCCCGTGGGGGAGGGCCTTCTCTGTGGCTGCCCCAGCTCTCTGGAACCAATTACCTCCTGAGATCCGGATCACCCCCACCCTATTGGCCTTCTGGAAAGCGGTGAAAACCTGGCTTTTCCGGTAGGCCTGGGGCCGTTGATCTCGCTGCAGCGATCTGCAAGACCCAGCCATGAAATGGAGTGTATAAGTTTTTAATGTTTCTTTTTAAAAAAATTACGGGATATTGTTCACATTGTCTTTCCTTGCTGTAAGCCACCCAGAGTCCCTAGGGAGTTGGGTGGCATAGAAATGTGACTAATAAATAATAATAAACTTCAGCAACTTTAAGATGTGTGGATTCACCTCCCAGAATTTGTCAGTTAGCTTGGCTGGCTGGGGAATATTGGAAGTTGAAGTCAACGTATCTTAAAGTTGTGAGGGTTGAGAAACACAGATCTGAACACATGAACAAAGCAACAGAGGAGAAAGTTGACTGATTGACTCTCCAGTTAATAATCTGAACATAGCTCGAATTGAGTAATAAGATGACAGTGATAATGCTGTTTTTGATGGCAGTGATGATGTTGTCTTAACAGAATAAAAATTCAGTCTTTGTATCAAGAAATACAACCCTCAGCATAAAATGTTACAAATTCCAAAAATGATAATTTATCATACCCAAATACTACCTCATTTATCTCAAAGGATGAGGCATGGATATAAGGAGAAAAAGGAAAAATGGAAAAGAAGCAGGTCAAAGCCACAGTTTACTCATTTGTAACAATGGACAGTGATATGTATTGATATGATAGCTTTTTCATTCTTTTTTCATATAAAATATCTCATTATATTGACCTATTCCTGGAGTTAAAAATGAATGATTTTAAAATGCAATATTATAAACTAAAACTCATATTTACACTATATTGCATGGGTAAATAATGGTAATAATGATACACAGTAATAAAGATACACTGTTCAATAGAAAATATTAGATAAATAATTCCTTTACATCTTTTATATTCATTATACTGATGTTTCTAGGTAGCTACCTTAACATATCCTTGATTCATCACAGTGTTTTGGTTCAGAAATTAGTTTGCTCAAGAAATTTCCTTCAACTTGATCTTAAAATCTCTATCAAAAATATGTTAATGTCATATAATTGAAGAGGGGGAAGTATTTGAAGATAAATCTATTGAACCGAACCTTTACTCTATTTCATCACTCAAATTACACATAATAGGAAAATCCACAGTTTAGAGTATCGATTTCAGAACTTCTCAATTTTGTGAATAAAGTAGGGTCATTACTATCAGATAAACAGTATTTTTGGCTTACAATGCATTAAGCAATAGCCTTCATACTTCTGTATATTAATACAAAGTCAGCTTATTGCCCCCACAATCTGGGTCCTCATTTTACCCACCTTAGAAAGGATGGAAGGCTGAGTCGACCTGTCATATGCTGGCCACGCCCATGTCCAATTTAGCAAAGGGGAAAAAAGTCATGATACATCATGTGACGCTGCAAGTTTGACACCCCTGTTCTAGATAGTTTCTTATAAGGCATTATTACAATCATGAAACATTAATGGAATTATTACCATTCTCTACTTATACACCCATATATGCAAGCAAAACCCAGTGAATTTGAGATGGAAAATATGGGCATCATAACATCTGCCTTGCTTGTGTCCCAAGATTATCATGGTTACATGAAGGGAACTTTAGCAATGCACTTTTTTTTCTTCACAAAGCCACCCTCAGAATTCCTGATACTACTGTAAGGTTGCCTAATAAATGCTTGGAAATCTGACATCCTAATACATACTTAGAAATAAGGGACTAAAAAGACAGACCTGATTCTAACTCAGTTATTTTTAATTTTTTCCTTTCATCACCAGGGGTTACTGGTCACAGGTAAGGCAATAGATTCTTACAGGCAGTTTAAGACCAGTTGCTTATTGACTGTTCAAAGTTATAACCTGCCTGAAAGAGGACACTTATGCCCCGGATCTTAAGTTCTAATGGTTGGGCCCCCTTGTGCAGTCACATGACTGAACTTTGAGCGCTCAGCAACCATATTTAAATATAACATAAATATAAGCCATATTTACATCTGTTTGTAACATCCTGTGGTTTGTAGCATCCTGTGGTCATGTGACTGCGTTTTATGATAATTTTGAGGGAAAAAAACAGCACTTCCATTTTCTGGCAAAGCTATGCCATAGCGAACAATGAGCTCACTTAATTGACCATGGCATTCGTTTAACAACTGTGACATTTGCACATACAACCACAGCATTCCCTTAACAATTACAGCATGTGAACTTATGATTTCTGCGTTTGATTAGCAACTGCCGCAAAAAAAAAATCTCGTAAAATCATGTTGGTCCGAAATAGTTTTACAACTGTTGTGACTTATAATGTATGACCATTATGGTCTCAATTTGAGGACTACCTAT
Organism: Stegonotus admiraltiensis; assembly: GCA_032468215.1. Taxonomy (NCBI): domain Eukaryota; kingdom Metazoa; phylum Chordata; class Lepidosauria; order Squamata; family Colubridae; genus Stegonotus; species Stegonotus admiraltiensis. Next base: position 29,059 of record JANHZT010005932.1, on the reverse strand, counting down.
ACTTAATACTTTTCCTGTTAGCCTATCCCAGGGGTAGGCAAATGTGGCCCTTTCACACCCTGTGGACTTCAACTCCCAGAATTCCTAAGACAGCTTTGCTGTCTTAGGAATTCTGGGAGTTG
>JANHZT010005931.1:0-16195 GCA_032468215.1 Stegonotus admiraltiensis | reverse complement strand
TTGAATAAGATCACAAATGAGGGGGGCTTTATTAACTACGGACCTGGCATTGCATAGCATCAGCCGAAAGCTCGGGCTCTGAGAAACTGAACAACCTGGGGAGCAAGAAGAGCATTGAGAATCTATGTATGAATGTATGTATTTTTAGAGCCTTCAAGTCAGTTTCCTTCCTAGAGCTGAGAGAGAATGACTGGCTCAAAGTCACCCAGCTGCTTTGTTTCTAAGGCAGGACAAGAACTCCTGGTTCTTAGTCCTGTGCTTTTAACTACAATACCGCATCAACTCTCACGTTAAAGCCACAATCATTCTTTTTTGCCTTGGTGCAGAACTGACAACAATGTGGGTCTTAATTTACTTCTAACAGCTTCATTCCTTAGTCAAACCCATTTGATTTTGTGACCCCTTGAAGCCATTGCATTCACTATCTAGTGCCTGATACAGTGAGACTACAAGTCATTTTGGCTTTTTAAAAAAACGGTGCTAATACAGCAGCTGAAACAGCAGCTAATTCTGGAAAGCAAGCAGATATTTTAGAAATATAAAAGGATGTAATTTGTGGGGGGTTGTTTAAAGAGCACTTTTCAGCCCAAAGAGCAAGACTCCATTAACAACTTCATTATTATAAAAATTGATCTCATCCCAAATTGTTTATTTTTAAACCGAGCACCTTCAACTTTTATACAATCAACTGACAGTTTTTATTTTTGACTCCAAGTCAGCAAGAAACCACTCACTGATTAAAAAAAAATAGGCATCTTGTGCGGTGCCTATGAAAATATAGTTATATTCCAGATAAATGATATGTATTCTCAAAATGTATCACTTGCTTTTCATCTACGATGAATGTTAAGGTTTTGTAGTTTATTCTGCGTTTAATTTTTAAAAAATAGTGCAATATAATAGATATAAAATCTTTTTTCATCTCTTCCAAAAGTATCAGATGCCATAATGTTTACTTTGATTTAAAATCCAATAGGCAATATCCAATAATATATGCATTACATACCAAGCAAGCAATTCCTTTTTTTAATAATCAAGATTAGGCAGAGTACAGAAAAAAAAAGTTAACTACAGTATACCAAACAAATTAAAGGTATGAGATACGAAAAAGGAAAGAAACCATAGCTAATACTAGTGTATATCAGCACTTCTCCATATCTGTCTCCCCTTGCAAATCATCCTTCTTTCCACCATGTTTATTTGACCACTTCATACAGTATCTTTTGTTACTTCTCTTTCTCAACTCTGGCCAAGCATGACTTTCTCAATCTTCTCTTCCTTTTCAACTCATTCACCCTTCTGTCCTTTACTTGGTTTATGAGTATCTTCTTATTTTTCATTCTCTATATGACAAGTCATCTCAACATGCTTCTTCTGCACTACTCACTGTCTTTCATAGTCAGTCCAGATTCTTTCAGCACCCATTCATTGTTGGCCCTAAATTGTTTTTTTCCACAGACTTAAAAATCTAATTCCCACTGCAATCAACTTTTATTTTCTCCTAATGTGCCCAATTCTTACTTTTCTATCTCTCCCCTTACACACACACACACACACACACACACACACAGAGAGAGAGAGAGAGAGAGAGAGAGAATATAAATATACATTTAAATTGTATTAAGTGCTAATGTATCATAGATCCAATAATGACACATTCAGATATATGCATTTGAGAAATTTGTGCAATAGGTGATGCATAAACACAAAATAATAATAACAATGAGTAAATAAGTATGAATGCAAGTAGCTACATTATGGCGAAGGACAGAAAATGAATCAATCAGAATTTCTAAAAAGCATAATATACATGGATAATTTTCACTACCAGGGAGGAAGGGAGGGAGAGAGATATGAATATATAGAAAGCAGGCTCAAAATATTCCTGGTGAATCTAGTCTGATTACTGCTATTTTATTCTGTGTGTGAGAAACTTTAAAAATACCCCAAAATAATTAATGGATTGAAAATAATAACAGCCATATTTTCTTATCTTTTGCAATTCAGTGTTTCAAAGCTCCCGTTTAAAGATTTCATCATTTTTAGCACTCTTATTTATTTTTATCATTATAGTATTCATCCAGTACTATTTCTCCTCCACTAAAAAAATATGCTTGATCCAAGACAGACTTTTATCAAAAGAAAAGGAAAGACAGATTTATTTATTTATCTTTTGATTTATCAATTTATTGCGTTTCTAGATGGCATATTCCTCATGTGTTCTAAAATATTTCAGAATTCTCTGGAGATTAGGGAAAGAGTGCAAAGGATCAAAAAGCAGGAAGGAAACAGCGTTAAATATAACTCTCAAATAATAAAATATATACTGTTTTTATTTAAAGGCTATCCATAAACAAAAAAATCAGAATATTTTTTATAGTGGAATTCATCATCATAAATACATCCAGTGAAGACCTTTGGATCTATCAATCTGAATCTCAAAATGAGATTAGAGAGAATTAAGTCTTCCTTAATTTGGGACAATCCAGATACATTCCTTCTTGCAACAATCCCAGTACTGCCTGTGGAGAGCTATCACAGACCACAGTCCCAAAGTATATATGAGGGATTTAGGCTCCTAAATGAAGTAATCTTCCAACCGTTTTCATTGAATACATGCCTCCCTTTTCGTTTTCCACTAGGTGTCTGGAAAAGCCATCAAGCAATAATTCTGTGAAGACCCTTCAGAACTCTCTTTGACTACTTTGAAGGAACTGCCTTTGAAATCCGCATGGAATCAGAATGCACATTGGTGAATCAGAGTTGCCATATAGAATAGCTGTTTTACAAGTGTCACATTGGTTATCAGTAGGCTTCTTGGTACAATTCAAAATACTGTTTTTGATCTATGAAGTCCTATATCCTTTGCACCCAAGTACGGCCAGGAATGTTTTCTTGGCGGAAGCAACCAATCCAATGCATCCATTGTATCCATCCCAACATCTTTTGAATGCCCTTCCCCACTCACAGGGTGGGGAAGCGTCTGTAGGGCATCCTTTTTTGTATTCTTCCCCATTTTATTTTGAAACATCTTCCCTCTTGAACGTAAACTAACACCCCCATTACTCATCTCCAGGAAGTGACTGAAAGACCAAACAGATTGAGGTTGTCATTATTCCACATACAGTACTTATATCTAGTATTTATCTTTTGATTATTTTATGGGTGTTTTGTGGTTTGATAAAGCTTCCTGTTTTATGATATAAGTTGTTATCTTTAGAGTCAGACAGCATGGAAATTCAATCAATTAATCAATCCAAAGTGATTCATCATTAATCTGGTTTGGATCAATAAGAAGCAATGAAAAAAAAAGTGGACTTTTGAGCAGGCAGCTTTCACTTATCTTTGCCAGATGGAGCTTACTGGTGATTAAATGTCATAGAAGGATAAAGATCTTGGTTGTGGGGGAGGATGTGGCTGGATAATGCAGGACAATATTAATGCCATGTAAAACAGACATTTCAATTTCACTTCCAGTGCATTGAGAAGAACAATGGGCCTGATGTTTCCAAGGATTCTAGTGTCTCTGGAGCAGTCGAGAAAGACAACTCAGGAAGAAATATTATTTATTTATAGAATTTCTTCATATTTAACACCTGGATTAGTTTTTAGTGCAGGAGACAACATACATACACGGCAGGATAAAATAAATCCCAAAGTTAACTCAGATGGTGTTTTGGGACATTAGACAGTTGCCTTCCAACTCTGACCACTGCAGGCTAGCAGGAAACTAGAGTGTGTGAAGCAGAGGCAACTTCAAATAAATTGCCTCCTCCATACAGCAGTATGTGACGACATTTACTCCTTACCTAAGGCGTGCTTACATAAGTACTCAGGATGGCAAAATGAAAGATACATTGCCAATTGAATTTCTTAAATAAAGTATTCTTTTCTTCCTAAATCTTTAACAAACATGAAAGAGAGAAAGAAACATAGTATTTTTTGGTGAAATTTTGACTGCTTTGCTTTTGTGTTATAAAATAGAAGTTTATCAGACGTTTTCATTGTATTTTATACTATGCTTCTGTTTTGATGATGTACACACACAGAGAGAGCGCACACACATATCTCTGCCTTGTGTCTTTGAAGAAATTGTATTTATTTTCAATTGCAATGATGCAGCAATTGTTCAGAATTTCCAGAAACCTTTCAGGATAGTTTTTCTGCCTCATTTTTAGATATCCTGAACTTGGTATAGTTAACAGAAAAATGATTTCTACAGTGTCTTCAATTTTCATAGTTTAGTGCCACAAGTAGATCTCCTGGAACTATTACATGCTTGCTGAGCAATGTTAAGTTTATGTTTGTTTGAAAAAGGTGGGGGGGGTTTTGAAAAAAAATTAAATTCACTAAATTCATTTTAAATTCACTAAAAATAAATTCGCTATTTCTTTTGTCCAGAGAGACCTTGACTTTTTAAACACTGTGTTATTTTCCTGAGGGCGCCGTTTTTATATTATGAAGTAACAATAAGGTTGTTGAAAATTCATTCATCTGTCAATCCCTTCTACATCCTGAATTTGATGTATAGTTAGCTTTCAAAACTGAGATTTCTTAATTCAGTAATCCGCACTGCCATCACTGGAGTGAAATGGCTTTAGTGTTTTATAGCGGAGATCAAAGTATACTGTAAGGATTGAATAAGACTTCAGTTTGTTGGGAGAAAACAGTGCTAGAGTGAAACAAAACATTGCCTTATTTATTTAGCATTATTTATCATTATAACAGTATCTGAATTCTGGGACCATAGTAATTTAAATTTTAGACGGGCTTTTTCTCTGAAACAGGGATAAAGATCAGTTTAGCCCCTTATTTATCTTGATCCTGAATATGAGATAACAAAGGGCTCACAATTTTGATATTATTTGGTCTTCAGACTGTTGTCTAAGAGCCTAATACACAATTCTGCTGTGCCATGAATATCAAATCCTTATTATTTAGCACAAAGTCTGTCATTTAGCAGTATAATAAAAAGTGGGTCAAATTGCTGAGAGTGCAATTAAAGCATAACCTTACAACATAATCTCTGACTGTATCTGATATGTATCCAATAGCTTTTGCAATGATAAAAAAACCCCACTAATTGCAGGCATAACTAAAGCAGGTCTCAACCCATTTATAACCCTGTATAATTACCATTCTTTATTGTCTTTTCAATATTTTAAATCAAGAATGTGCAAGTTTTGTCAAGCTGAGAGAATCTCTCCACCTGCTAGAGGTTTTATTTATTTCTAAAAGGTGTAGATAAAGTAAAGATGAAGAAAAGTGTGATTCATATATTTATTTACATTTAATTTAAATTAAGTAAAATAGATAATATTCTCCAATAATGAATATTATTCTCTAATAATGTAGTTAATCTTCTCTTGTCAACCTTTAAAGTTACAATATCAATCTATCAACATTATATCAATATTTTGAGGTCTCAAAGGATTGTATCCAATACTTTCTATTTTAAATGCTAGCATCAGTTCCTTTTTAGAAGGCATGCTCCAAATTAGAAATTAGGTGGAGAAGAGGGGAAAAAAACCCACATAGTGGCACAATCTGATTTGAGTTCTGACAAACAGATGTTGTACTCCCCTGAAACACCATCATACATTTTACAATTCAGGACAGCTCTATAGAATATAGTGCTATATGTTATGTTGCTTGGAGTCCATGGTTCTTCATACAGATATGCATAGAAGTTTATCAGACAATTGTCTGAACATGATTGAAACATTTTATCTCAAGAAACAATTGTTATATAATTCAAAGCTGATCAGCACCATGCAGAATAGTATAGAGTGTACTTTCACATTAATATTATACATATTATATATAATATTTACATTATTATATTATACACACACAGACACACACAGAGACACAAACAGAGACACAGACACACACATTACATATACATACATATACATATATACACATAAACATACACATATACACACATACTTATTTTAAAACATGAGCATCCATTACAAATCCCATGACTTATAATAAATTTTGGATTCAATATGCTGAACTCACCAGTATTAACTATTTGCATAGGATTGTTTTGTTAAACTGATGTGACAATTCTGTTTTAAAAATGTTTCCGATAATTTTCAAAGATATATGTGTGCTTAGTATAATTTTAAATTTACAAAATAGCTCAAATCTTTATAGTTTTTTTGTATATGTCACCAGGTATATGGTGACATATTTTTGTATATGTCACCCTTCCCCTCAAAACATAATTTTTAGAGACATACTTCTTTTGTGATGGCTCCTGAAAGATAAAACAAATCTGTTTCATTTTAAAAATATAGTCCTGTTAAAAATGTTCCTAATAACTATAGGAAACACATGCTGTCTTCTGAACCAACTGAGTCTTGTTGTGAGTGAACTGGTATTGTTTGAGAGAAGGTAAGTAGTGAAAGCTTAGCTGGCTAAGACAATATGTTGTGTAGCATTGTTTGCCTACTGGCGCCAGGCAGTGTTCTTAAGATTACAAGCCCTAAATCTTTCATTCTTGGTATTACAAACTGACCATCATAATCCATTCATTAAGACACAGCCAAGAGAAAGCCAAGAAATAAAAAGGGTCAATTTCTGAAAACATAAAATTCCCAGATAATGATTTATTGAAAATGTTTAAGCATATCTTTGGTTATTTCTAACTAACAACTTGCCAATTTTCTTGTAAAGGACTAGCAATTTTTTCCTCTTTAATTCAGCCTCTTTTGAAAAACTCAGCCTCTCACAAAATTAAGAAGTTTAAAACCATTCTTGACTAAATCAAAGAAAATCTAAGTCTGATCTGGCATTAAAATGTTATGCTAATTTATCCCACTGAATTTAATACAATGTTGTACTTTTGAAAAAACTTTTTTTCCCCCCAAAGAACAATCCTTTTTTTTCTCCTCACATTATCTTTATATATGCTATGGGAGTCACATAAATGAACCTTAATTTAGAATGAACATGGAAAAATGAGAACAAACTTTCGGAGGAAAAATCCTTCAAGTCTTTAAAAGATTAGGGTCTCCTCACCATCACAAATTTACAAATGTGTTGTTACCAAATGTACAATGTCGTGACATCCAGTCTGTGGAATATCAGTAGGTCAGCTGCAATCCTTCCACAAGGCCCTAAAGTACTCTTGCTTTATTTTATGGTTATTATGCTTGGCTGCTATTTGGTTTTATTTTATTTATATATTTTATTTCCTTTACCTATGTTACTGCAAGACACCTAGTGTCCCATCTCTGAGATGGGCAGTTATAATCAATCAATCAATCAATCAATCTATTTCTACTCAAAAGTTATTTGCACTGATTTTAAGAGAGTGTACACTGAGTCTAGGAGTGTAATACAGCCAATACACAGCCAATAACACAAATCTATGTTCTCTTAACAGTCAATCCAAAAAATAAAGGATTGCACTTAAATGTTCTCTCCAGAATAAAGAACCAGGAATAAGGAGGAGTTAGGAAATTGACTCTTCCTTAGGAATGCACTATGATGCAATGGGACTTGCTGCCAAATTTGTTAGTTCAGGACTGCAAGTAAAGTTACTGTAAATTTCAAACCATTGCAATCTTTAAAGGGTACAGCAATAATAATAAAACTTGAAGTGTTGCAGTGAGTGGATTGTTTATTTTTGATGCAGCGTTTTCAATTCAGTTTCACATCACCATGATGTGATAGGTAATTTCAGGAATTACCTGCCATGTCTTCAAGAAATAAGCCTCACTGTCATGGCAGTAGATGCAGATTTAACTTCTAAACATAGAACCGTTTTTTATATTATGTGTTAGGAGAAAATAAGAAGTAGGAGGAAAAGGAATTGAAGACTTACTGATTTATTCGTCAAATTTATATCACTGCTCACCTTACAAACACTGTGTGGTGCACAAGAAGGATAAAAACATGATGTAAAAAATATTATTATATTTTATTAATAAAAATATTATTAAAAATTTAGAGCTTCCTTCCTATAAAAATGCTTAGGCTAAAATGCTGTGCTTCCTCAAAGAAAGAAGAGGATTGGAGGAAAGCAAGCATAGTCTAGTTCTAGTCTGCTGAGCAGTTGGCCAAAGACATGGACACTACCATTTGCAAGTGGCATTGGCATTGCCCAATCCTCTCCAGTTCTCCCACTTTGGCTCTTCAAAGATGGTTTCCTACATTGATAGGTTTTAGATAGTCCTTGACTTACAACCAGCATTAAGATCAGAATTTCCATTGCTAAGCAGGATGGTTGTTAAGTGAGTAATGCCATGGTTTTTAAGCAAATCATTACAGTTGTTAGGTGAATCATCTTGTTAAGTAAAGCTAGATTCCCCCATTGACTTTCCTTGTTGGAAGCAGGTTGGGAATCTCACAAATGGCGATCGTATGACTCCAGGATGTGCAACAGTTATAAATGCATACTGATTGACATCATGTGACCATGGAATGCTGCCACGGTCATAAATGTGAGGACCAGTTGCACATTACCTTTTTCAGTGCCATTATAACTTTGAACAGTTGCTAAATGAAGGTTGTAAGGTGAGTATTATCTGTATGCGATATTGAACATTAAATTACACATTGTTCACCTCCGACGATTCGAGGAGTTGTCCTGGTTTTGTTTTGATTATGGGTGAAAAATGAATCATGTACATAGGATAGGACTGCATGACAAGATAAATTATCTTGAGGAACAATCCTTGCCTTGGCACCTCTGATATTATGTCTTCCATACAACCTGTTCTCTGAGATCTGTTGAAATAGAATTGACCCGGAGGCCAACTTTAGATGTCTGGAATTCTGAATTAGGTCCTTTTACTGTTACTCACATTGACCTGTGAAATCTGCTCATTGATATCCCTGCAGAGTCCATCACATTTTTCATGCAAATTCATTTCATGAGGGATTTTTATAAGATATCTCACTTTCCTGTGGCTATTGATTTTGTTCATTCTGCTGAGCACTTTGGACATTTTAAATATTATATTCAACATGTAACTACTAATAAATTAATAAATACTACTTTGTAATATTCAATATCTGAAACCTTATATGGACACACAAATGTAAAAGCCACAGAAAGAGGCTGTTCTATACAATGCCATCTTGGGGTGGGGGAGGGAAGAATTAGTCAACTAAGCAGAAATCAGTGTCTCATTCCGTACTCTTATGAAATGAATATAGATGGTTTTAGAAGGTTTTTTTTCTTTTTTTCTTTCTTTATTTAAAAAAATAAATCTTCCTAGTTTAGTATACTTATTTTTAAAATAACACCATAATAGAAGATGCTTTTTTTTTCTTTTCCAAATGCTTTATCATTTTAATCAAAAGTGTTTTCAGCACTGAGAAGATTACAGTAGATTACCCTCTGCATTTTTGCTTTGGCAGGTTTTGAATGCTGTTTCTAAGAGGTCTACACAACTGCAAGCACTGATTAACAGTGTCTTCTTACCTACAACAGAGGTTAAGCAGGGATAAAGGGTGGGGTGGGGGATTGACAGGGAAGAAAGGAGAGGCAAGGGAAAGCTAGTGCTGTGATGTGTAGCAGATTAAAACACACTAAATCACCTTATGCAAATCATACAACAAATAGTCTTTCAATAGCCACCATGAATGTATATGGATTTATCCACCACGAGTCCATATTACATGGGGCATGGTTGAGTTACACTCTTGGAGATCTACTAGGCAATGTTCTCTAAACTATAGAAAAGAAGATTTAAAAAAAAATAAATTGAAGAAAATAATTCAGTTTGTGCATCCATACATAGCATAATGTTGAAATGAATTCACCTTCCACAAAATTGTTTACTAAATACTCCCATGTAGACTCTCTGATAAGTTTGGAATGCTCAGATTTACATCAGATATACCAAAAATGTAATCACCAATGTCATGTGATGATTAAAGCAGGGATGAGCAGAATGAAGCACTCCAGGTACTGTATCTATAGTTTAACTATATCTCTTTTCATCTCCATGTATAGATGCATAAGTGAATGATTGAACAATATAAAGAACTACGTATTTTCCATCATTATATTAGATCGAGACAGGACAAGGAAAGCCTAGTTCATAACCTCTTTAGGAATTTAGGGTGTTGCCTTATATTGTGTCTGTCAGGCACAAAGGATAAGGACCATTTGCAGCATAGAAGATTTATTCAAGCCTCTACAGAAGAATCTGGTCAATTAAAGTTCAACATTAAATTGGCGCCAGATGAGGTTCAATGGAATTCAAAAAGGGTTGGACTTGGAGTGCTTGTGGGAACATAAGGATTCCCAACTGATGATGCACTTAACTCTGCCCCTCCCAGCTCTGCTTGCTTTTCTCCTGTAGCATCAAACAACAGTTCACTTGGCTCAGAATAGACTATATCAAGGAGTTATAACATACACAGAGGTTCTTAACCTGGGACCCTTTAGAAGGATCCATTTACTTTGATGGGAAAAAAAATCACAACTTAAAATTTTATTATTTTTATTTTATACATTTAAATACATAATTTTGTTCTGATATGTTAAAGCTCCGAGGAGATACTGGCCTAAAAATGTTAAGAATCCCTGGTCTAGCCTATCAGGGATATCTTTCTTTTCCTACTTGAAATATACTTGGTACCTTCCTAGTACTTCATACTGATATATGATGTTCTGTGATAATGCTCTTCAATAAGCAGTATCAATGGATCAAGGATCAATGGATGAAGGAGTAGCATGCAAAGATCACACAAGCAATTTCCTATAGTTGAACAACAGCAAAACAACGATAGCTGTTGGTAACTGATTACTAATAAGCACCTTGAAAAGTGTAACAAGGCCTGGAAAATTAATTTTACCAAAAATATTTATTTGCTAATATTTGTGGGAAAAGCTTAATGTGCACTGACAGATATTCTCAAAGTTTGGGTATGTTCTACAAATGTATCTTAATTCAAGGGAAAGTGGATGAAGTAAACAATTTGAAAACACTGAAATGCTTAAACTTAACATCTTAAACAAGATAAAATGGTTAGATTATGATGTCTCAAGCTTCTGAAGAACCCATTTGGTGTGATGGATAAGTCACCAAGCTATAAACCAGGAAACTAAATTCTAATCCATCCTTAGGCAGAAAACCAGCTGGGTGATCTTGGGCCAGACACCTTAGCTTTAGACCTGAGAAGGAGACAATAGCAAACTGCTTCCAAAATATCACTAAGAAAACTGTAGGAATTAGTCCAGGAAAAAAAAAGGTGGGGGGGGAGAGAAAAAGAAATGAGATAATTATAAGGCATTTAAACCAAATGTTGTATTTATTCAATCTTTAACCAAGTGTTCTATTCTCATTCTTGTTATATAGAGTGTCCTATATCCCATTCCTGTTACAGGATAGAATAACTATTCTGTAAATGATGGTTTTCTCATTCAACTCTACTGTACACACAAAAGTTGCACAGTACAGGTTGCCAAAAGGAACAGAACAACTAGATGATTTCCATAATTAATATATTTTATGGCAACCTACTGAGACCCAGTTTGATATAGTTGTTAAAGCATCAGGCTACAAACTGGTAGAGTCTAGTCTGCTTATGCACAAAGCCAGCCGAATGACCTTGGGCCAGTCGTGCTCTCTCTACCCTAGGAAAAAGGCAATGGCAAAACACTTCTGAAATCTTGCCAAGGGAATAATCTAGGCAGGGGTCCTCGGTATTCTTTGAGCTTGATTGTTTTCTTGCAGACATTTCTTACACTGTTGATGATGTTACATAGTTTGGGTAATGAAATATCTGCAAGAAAACAACCAAGCTCACAGAGCATGAAGGACCCCCACTTCAACTACAGTACAAATACTTTATTACTCCTTTATTAGTACTAGTCTAGGCAGTTGCAAGGAGTAAAACCAGTGACTTGAAAGCACCCCTACGAAAAGCTTTTGATATATATATATGTATGTATGTATGTATGTATGTGTATGTGTATGTGTATGTGTATGTGTATGTGTATGTGTATGTGTATGTGTATGTGTATGTGTATGTATATGTATATGTATATAGCTATGTGGTACAGAGGTCCTGAATAGAGTCATGAAGCATCATTGTGTTGTTGTGGTGCCCTGCCATTCTTTTACTTGTTTTGCAACACACGCACAACAGGGATGGAGCAAAAATAGCAAAACCATGAAGATACCCAATTATTCTCTGCTATAGCACTTACCCTGTTGAGGAAACTTCTGCTATCAATTAAACAGACCACACTATGAAGGCCTTTCCTCAAAGTGGAATATTTTTTTAAAAACTCTAATCTGGCCAGCTACTCTAAACCTTGTTCTTATTGTTGTATTTATAACATTTCTTTACCACTTTAGTATTAGTTACAGGACATTTTATCTACGTGTTATAATTGTTGCAAATCATTTTTGGATTTTTAAAAAAAACCCACAGAAAGTGATATAACTTCTTTAAATAAATCACAACAGACTGTCAATTAATGTTCATTGAATTACACATATTAAATCAAGGGGAAACAATCTATGTCTGCCCTTACAAAAGGAAACTAATAATTTAAAAAGATTTTTGGGGAAAAAACCCATGACTCATTTTATGGCCAATGTTTTGCAGACAATACCAAGAAACATGTAAAAGCAGATCCTTTTTGCAAACCACAAGTTAGGACAAACAAATAGAGGCTAAGAGCTCCTGGTATAATATTTTGTACCATCTTTTTCTTTCTTTTTCTCTTCTCTGGCCTCCTTCACAAAGTTTTCCATGCTACCAAGGGGGTAAAACTGTTGTGCGAGGTCTTATCTCATGCTAAGCGTCCAACCGTTCTTAAGAAAGTTAAGATACTGCCGATAATCGCTACTGTTTATAAGGGGAATTACAAGGAATTTTTTTTCCAGATCAGAAAAGACAAGAAAAGGGCATTGATTTTACATGACTGAGACAGGGTTAGAATGAGTTAAGTGGGATCATTGTTTCTTGGGCTGCTCTTAGCTCACACTTTCATAGCCCTGGCAAAGACTGGCTGTGTAATAAGTCTCATGTTACATATGGATTAGATTTGTAGAAATCCTGTAATTCAATAGGTACCTGGCTATTCTCTCCTGGCGTCAGCCTGCCTGTGCTGCTTCGTTGCACAGACATACCTGACATTCCATCCATGCCTACTCACATGCTAAGTGGACTAGACCTGGCCTACCAAAACATTGGAGCATTGTTGAGAAGGGCTGACCTCCTTGATAGACGAGCAAAGTGTGAAGTTAGCCTTGCAATGCGTTATTGCTTTCCTATGAAGGATACGCGCAGCTCATTGAAACCTCCTGAGCATGACAGCCAGGATGGAAATCGGATATCCAGGAGCATTTAAGGTGAGGAGATATTCTCTAGAAACAGAGAATATCCCCTGGCTTCATTCTTCAGGCTCTCTCCTTCCACTTCCACACCCTGTTTTGAGCTGCCGTCAGGAAAAAAAAAACACAAGCAAACTTGGCTCAGGGGAGATCAGGACAAGTCAAAATGGGTTGAGTTCTGGGATCTGTGCCAGCCATTATAAACAGTTCTGCTTTACCACACACCTGTTATTTCACCATACACTTGACACGCTCTATAATTATTGGTTAAAAGAATAATGAGGACAGGACGACCATTTTGTATGGCTCTTTAAGCCATTACACCAGACAATTTGCTTAATAAACTCTTTTTTTTGAAAAAAGAAGAAGCTATGACATGCTCACTTGCTTCTGTGAAAGGTTGCTAATCAGCCAGCTTCTGTCAGCTTATAAGCAAATATTATTGACCTCAGGGATATGCTTTGCCTCTGTTATCTTAAAATTTGTAAAAGTTCAAACTCTTGTGTGTGAGGTAATGCCAATCATGCTGGTTTGCTCAAACATTTTATGACAATGCTCAAGGAGATATTGGGAGATCAAGCTCTTAAAAAGGAAAGCTGGATGCGCATGATTTTTGAATTCAAATGTACTTTATACATTCTTGGATAATGAAGTAAAGAAATGGGAGATTTCAAACAAACCTGGTGGATTGCAACTGTATTCTGTTTAGCACCGCTAAAGTGACACACAGTCTGTGGTTTATAGAAAACTAATATTTATTTATTTATTTATTTATTTATTTATTTATTTATTTATTTATTTATTTATTTGGATTTTTATGCCGCCCTTCTCCTGCAGGACTCAGGGCGGTCCTGCAGATTAATAGCAGATTAAACTTTTAAAAAAAAGACTATGGATAATGTAGTTTAAAAGACATAAAGAAAAGAGAATTCTAAAATTCATACAAGTGAATTGATATTCTAAAATATTTGCAGAGAAACAATAGAAAAAAGAAAGAAAGAAAGAAAGAAAGAAAGAAAGAAAGAAAGAAAGAAAGAAAGAAAGAGAATAGATTTGTGCAAAAATTTGTTTCAATTTCCTTGTACTAGAATTGTAAACAATATTTTATTGTCTGGTTTCTAAAAAGCACAAAATGTTTTATGTGGTAAGAGTTGGGTTGGAGAAAAAAAATAACCATAGTGAACTTAATGCTAATGTTGGGAAATCATTTAAATGGTTTTGGAGAGGCGCTTGAAGAGTAGTGATAATTTCTTATTTTTATGTAAACTATCACAAAAATATTTTTGCTACCTCAGGTGCAGTCAACATAATGTCTGCTGATGACTTTGGAACATTCATTGCTGGATGATGAAAGTGGGACTCTGCCACAGCCAATAGGATTGCAGTGTTCAGCCTGGCTTTCTTTTCAGCTTAAGCATTTTATAATCAGGGACAATTTATTTATTTTTTTACCCTCAATCTATGAGCTCAAAAAAGGATACATAGTGACCTCATTTTTATTTTTAAAAAATGCATTTATACTAATTTTTAAAAAATAAAGAAACAAGCAAAATAAAGAAAATGATGCAAAGATAATTGTATTAGTGAGTGGACATAGACATTACCAAGACTGTACAGTTAATGCTATGATTGATGGAAAATTAACCATTAAAAACAGAATTAGGTTATTTTTACAATAAGAAAAAAGGATTTTAGAATTTTTTTAAAAAAATTCTGAACCAAGTGCCAAATTCTTCTTTTTTTTTCAATTTAAGGTTACAAAACAACCACAAAGTGGTTGAAAAATGATTAAAATATTACAGGAAAAAGTTTACTTCTTAATCTCATATTTGCTGCACTCTAATATACAATATTGATAAACATTTTAAATATTTAAGTCTTTTTGTTTTCAGTTCTTTAGTTAATTTCCTTTTTCCCTTTTAAAAGCTGTACCCCAGAAGTTTAATTTTCCTTCTTTATTATTATTATTTTGTCCCTTTAGGTCAGTATTGACTCCTGGCAACTGCCTGGACAGCTGTTTGGCAAGATTTCAGAAGTGGCTTGCCATTGCCTCCTTCCTAGGGCTGAGGGAAAGTGACTGGCCAAAGATAACCCTGCTGGCTTTGTGTCTAAGGAGGAACTAGAACTCAGAGTTTCTTAAATTCTAAACTGATACCTTAACCCATGGGTGTCAAACTCACTGAGTCACATTGCCATCACATGATGTATCACAACATTTTTTTTCCTTTGTGGAGCTGGGATGGGCATGGCCTGCACGAGACACATCTGGCCCGCAGGCTACCAGTTTGACACCCCTGCCTTAACCACTATAGCAAACTGATATTCTCTTGCTGTATAATCCAATACATAATCTATAGGGAAGCCATTCTTGCTTAAATTTGGTTAAATGTCTATATATTGTGAATATATTCTATTAATCCTAACCATTATTGAATATTCTCCAGGTTTAAGTTCCCTGATATAGTCAGTCACATATATCTTTTCCAGTGTTGTGCTTGATTCATCCTTGTAGCCATGAACATGTATCTCAGTAAATTGTAATTTTTTTTGTTGATATGCCTTAGAATTATGTCTAGTCAAAAATATTTTCCCCACAAACTTATGAAGTAGATTGGTCTGAGAGACAACAATTGGCCCAAAGTCATTTGGTAAATGTTCATGGCTAAGAGTGGACTAGAACATGTATCTCCTCAATCCTACTTCAACACTTTAACTACTAAACTACACTAGCTCTCCAGTGGCTTGAGCATATATTTTAAGTCTGCCAGACAGGATAGTTTTCCCATCCTGCTTACAATGTTTTTGGACTGTTGCCTTCTGGCAGAAGATACAGAACAATTAAAACTCGGACCACACGTTTTCTGAATAATTTTTAT
>JANHZT010005930.1:0-15221 GCA_032468215.1 Stegonotus admiraltiensis | reverse complement strand
TATTGCCCCCACAAACCAGGTCCTCATTTTACCTACCTTTGAAAGGATGGAAGACTGAGTCAACCTTGAGCCTGGTGGGAATTGAACTCGCAGTAATTGCAGGCAGCTGGAAGTTAAATATTGCCTTTAGTAGGAGCATTAGTCTCCTACACAACTCAAGCTCTTACTAAATGGTATTGCTTAATTGACAGGATCAGAAGCAGGTCAGCAGAGTGAGAAACTATGAAACAGGTAGTCCTTTAATTAGCCAAGTCCAACACTGTTTATAGGTAATAACCATCACCTTGAATTGTACCCAGATGCCAACTGGTAAGTTCATGTAGCAAGGGTGCTACATCATTAGCTTATCCTTTGCTGCTTGTGCTGCTGCATTCTAGACTAGCTGTGATTTCTGAGTGGTCTACAAGGACAGCCCAGGTGAAGCATCTACGAGCAACTGTGAAGTGATCAGAACACCAATTATGGTATGGATGGCCTCTTGATTCAGGAACAAGCATGAATGGCACACCAGTTGAACCTTTGCAAAGACCTTCCTGGCCACAGCTGCCACCTACTACTCAAACAGCAGAATAATAAAATAACAGAGTTGGAAGGCACCTTAGAGATCTTCTAATCCAAACCTTTGCAGAAGCAGGAAACCCTATACTATTTCAGACAAATGGCTGTCCAATCTCTCCTTAGAAACCTCCAGTGTTGGAGCACCTACAACTTCTGGAGGCAAGTCATTCCACTGATTAATTGTTCTAACTGTCAGGAAGTTTCTCCTTAGTTCTAGGTTGCTTCTCTCCTTGATTAGTTTCCATCCACTGCCTTTTGTTTTGCCTTCAGGTGCTTTAGAGAATAGGCTGAGCCCTCTTCTTTGTGGCAGCTGTTTAGATATTGGAACACTGCTATTATGTTATCCCTTAGTCCTTCTTTTCATTAAACTAGACATACCCAATTCCTGCAACTGTTCTTTATATTTTAGCCTCCAGTACCAAATTCTCCAGATTCTGTACCCATCCTAAGTGAACATATGCAACCACAGGGCAAACATGCAATATCTCTAACCCTCAAAGAACCAAATACCCATAGCCACTTGATCTTGAGACCTCAGCAGCCTCCAAGCACTGGGATAAGACCCCAGTCAGGGGTCAAGACGTGCAACTAAGTAACATCAACACACTGATGATACCTGAGTCCACACTGCCAGATGACCTCCCCCAATAATCTCATGCACACGTTAAGCAGGAAAGTAGGTGACTGCATCAACTCACCTGAGGCATCTCACATAGCTGCCCAATAGAGGGTCTAAGTCTCATTCCTGTCCAACAGAGAGTGATCACCCAAAAAAGGGCCACATTTAATTAGTGGTTGTGATAAAACTGGAGAAATAATGTTTTCCCACCTTATCACCATGATGCAATCCCTAATGTCGGGTATTACATGTGCTCTCCAACTGCATTCTAGGCATCTTTTTTGACATTTCAAACGTACATACTGTGCATACACCCCAGACTGATGGAGAATGAGAGAACTGATCCCATCTAAAGTCCTCAAAGGCACAAAAGTCTGACATTTTAATGTGACGTTCCAATCAGGTGGATGAGAAAGAAAAAGGAGGAACAAGGGGAATTTTGGAGATTACATTTACTAGCTTTTGAGTTGTCCCTATCCATGTCTGAAATAGCTGTATTGGGCAAGTTAAAAATAATTAACCCTGAAAAACTGATGTTGCTATAGAAATGTATACCAGTCAAAAGACTACAATTATATTAAAAATGGAGAAATAGAATCACATATTTCATTGAGCATGTCATAGAAAGATTGAATTTAACCCACAGCTAGTTAAAACTATCAGCACAAATAACACAAATCCATCATAGACATTTTCTTGGATTTTAAAATAATATTTTTGAAAATATAATCATTATAAAAGTTTGTACTGGATAAGCTGTTTCTAAATTGTCATTCTGCCAAAGAATCTGAGTCATTTAAAAAAAAATAGCACATGCCCCTGAAAAAAAGGGATTCAAAAGCTCAAGATGGTAGTTACAACTTTGAGGTAAAAGTCTTGACCTTTTTTAAAATCTGTTTCTTGAGCACAATCATGTGACCATGGTCAGTAGTTTGATTTTTTTTAATTCCCGCTGTAGATGCCTCTGCCTACAATATCTTCAATCCTGAGCCTCCCAAATATGTTAGGACTACAACTCGAACAATTCCCAGCCAGCATGACCTTTATTTATTGAAGAATTATAGGAGTTGCCAAGTTCAACAGATCTAAAGATTCAAGGATCCTTCCTGTCTCCTCCCTCAGTCACTTAGAGAAAGCCAGGCACAAAAAACAGAACTTATCTTTACTTAAGATATCAGAAAAAGCAGATTATGTGGAAAATTGTTTTAATATTGTTGTTATTTAACTATTTCTGTAACTTGGAATATACAGCTGGTAAAGAAGCATGCTCGCCCCTCCCTGCACAACTCCAGTCCAGTCTGATTAATATTGGTAGTCAGGTATAAATGGATTTGTTTTTACATTATCTTTTAATGCTTTTCTTTAATAATGCTTTCTTTCAATAAAATGCTCTGAATGCTAAATAAGCAGTAATGCAGGCTCCTGCAGCCTGATAAGAAAATGCACTTAGAACAAAATAGCTGCAGGTTTATTAATGAGCTCTGTGTTTCTTCATGGAATAAAGCAATAAAACTCAACTCTAATAAAGTCTGTGCCATATGCCAGTTCCATTAAAAGTGGTAAACCAGTGTAACATCCTTTCATTTGGAGACGAAGATATCTACAACTCACGACCTAGCAAATGTTCTTGTTGATAAGAAAGGAATGTTCCATAATCTATAATTCAAATGGCAAATCAAATAGCAAGTGGCTCAGTGATAAGGATTTTTAAAAAAGATGTTAGATAATAGCTGGAAATGTTAGGGATACAGAACCTATCCCTGTCTTGCAACACCTTTGTACTGGTTCTTCATCTCAGGACAAACACTATTTCTATTTTGTACTCCTGGTTTAGACTGAGTATCCTTCAGGCCAGCCTTCTAAAAATGAATCTTCCCAGCAATTTTCTCCATGGCTATTTTCTGCTCCATATCTGCACTCATGTTTCACACTAACCAGAATCCCTTTGCCACTAGAATTCATAATTGCCTATGAGAAAGCCTAGTCCAGAATTAAGTTCTCTACATGCATTTCCTTTAATTATGGTGTAACTTCTTCTTAAAGTAAGAAATGCTACAGGGAGAAAAGAAAGAAATGCTGGAAAAAAGAAACAAAGATCAAAACCATGGTTTCCAATGGACCTTTCCACATAAATACTGGGTTCACCAGAACATTTAAGTCTAACGTGGCTGATTTGTAAGTTAATATGCTGTGTCAAACCAGACAATTACAGTTTATCCAGTAAACTATACCGTGTCTCTCCGAAAATAAGACACTGTCTTATATTTTTTTGAATCCCGAAATAAGTGCTTGGCCTTATTTTTGGGGATGTCTTATTACTTTGGGGCATGTGGAGCAAGATGGGGCTCCCCTTGCCATCTTACCTGATTTCCAGCTCTGTCTCCCTAACCCTAACCAGAGGAAATGGCAGGGACCGGCTGCGCATGCATTTAAATATTTTTGGGGAGGGCTTATTTTTGGGGAGGACTTATTTGGCGGGTTATTTTAGTGTATGCACTCAAAAGCCCAATTGGGCTTATTATCAGGGGATGTCTTATTTTAGCGGAAACGGTATTAAATAAATAAGGGCTTTGTGTGTTAACACAGCCAATATACATTACAAATTGGAGACAGGATTTTTTAGTATTCTCCTTCCTTGCTTCCTCAGTTAATTCTTCATGGCTGAAAGGTTCAAATAGAAAAATCATGCCTGTGTAATCAATCTGAGCATCATTTCAGGTCCATGGAGTCACCCTAGAAATCCATGCTCAAATTTTTGAGCATTATATTGCCAGAATAAGTTAACAATTTTGCCCATAGCACCACTGAAAATCTTCCAGCCCAGGAGCAAATCTACCAACTTCTGTAATGTGTAGAAGGGTGTGAGCTTCAGGCCTAGAGAAAGATATTTAATTACTGCATTGTAAATAGAATACAAAGAGGCTCTTATCATGTCTGTTCCATTTCCCTTTGCTGCATACAATTTTCTAGTTCACTCAAGGACTTGGTCCAGTATTCATAATTGCTTTTCGCATTGCCAGTGCTTTGTCAGCGAAACTATGGAAAGAAACGAATTGTGGTAAAAGTTTATCAGTACCTTTAGCTACTAAAATTAGAAATTGACCGCATAAGAACCCCATTTGTTCCCATAAGAATATTTCTAACTCTGAAAAGGTACAAAAAGAACCTATTAAAAGGGGTTTCCTGTTCAAAAAGAGAGAAACTTCTAAGATTGAAGGATCTTCTATTGTCATACTGCTTTGAAATAAAGAGATTGACCATTCTGACTTCTAATTTTTACATATTTATGTCCAGCCATAGTACCAATCTCATTAGGCTTCTCTCTCCTAAAATCTAGAAAAATAAATTGAGGCTGTCATCTACATTTAC
This sequence comes from Stegonotus admiraltiensis, assembly GCA_032468215.1. Lineage (NCBI taxonomy): Eukaryota > Metazoa > Chordata > Lepidosauria > Squamata > Colubridae > Stegonotus > Stegonotus admiraltiensis. Next base: position 10,675 of record JANHZT010005930.1, on the reverse strand, counting down.
TGGGATCCCTTAAATAACAATTTTACTTGTAGAGAACTTGCAGTTTGTACTCTCATGTTCCACTACAAGTAGTTAACCAGTAGAAGGAGCTATTACACCACCTCTATGCAGGTTCAGGGAATACTATTATAACTACTGTATAGCAGGAGATTATGTGAATTGGGGAGCAAACAGAATATTCATGCAAAATGTTAATTCTGTCTTGGCTTCATAAAATCTGATAAAGTCAACAAGCTATAAATGTTTTCATGGTATATAGGACTTCTCTTAATGCCCTACAAAATCTGAATGACCAGACAATAAGAAAGAGAATTTTCCATGTCTCTTTGCTTCTATCTAATATTTATCTAGATTTTTCCAATCCAGATACACTAGCTGTAATTGTGTGGATTACAACATGGTCCTACATGCGTACTCATCAAACAGTGCCTTTCAGGCAAAGAAAAGTTTGCAAAGTTTAGAAAAATAGTAAGAAATTGCAAACCAGAGTACTTTGAAGACATAAGATAAGGAAAGGAAAGGAAATAAACATAAATCTGCTCTGTATCACAATCGCCTGCAGTACTCTTCTAAATCTTTGTAAACTATCTTTGCTTCCATTATGTTCATAAACCGCTCTACATAGTATACAGCCTGTTATAATATTCACATCGCTTCAGTTCTTTCACTTTGAGGATTGTATCACTCCAAGCATTTCAGTGTTTCCCTTCCTCTCAAACTGCTCTATCTTATTTCGTAAAGAAAATTTTTAATCCCTCCCATTTACACGAAAAAAATATATCCCTTTTTGATAACTGATCTATGCCCATTCACCTGATCTAACAAGAATAGTGTAATAATTTACTTAATAGTAAGTAATAGAAAAGCTTTCTTTGAATTTATGGCTTCTTAGTGTAAAGCTAATCAGAACGATATGGTAGCATGCAAGAGCTTATTATCACACCAATTGCTTAAACAGTTGTATCCATAGAAATTGCCACAGAGCAATGTCCCATCTTTCCAAAGTACTCTGAGCTGAGTATCACAGAACGATGGGGCATAAATCAAATAAATATAATTTGTCATCTGCAGGTATATTGGAGAAACTTCACAGAAATAAACAGCAGACTCCATAAATGTTCTTGTAGCTTCATAAAGTAAAAAACCTTCTGCTTTGTCATAAAATAAAGAAACTTTTGTCTGCCGCAAATGGACTCAGTGCATTGATTGGATTATAGTAGGGTACCATATAACATTATGGCACATTCACAAACATAGAGCCTGATCATGTCTATTCTGTAAATATTACAGAGAGCTGAAATGGTAGGTTGTTTAAGGAAACAGCCAGGGGAGGTGCGGAATCCTGCAAATCAATCAAACCTTTGCATGATTAATCATCTCAAACATATCTGCCTTAAAATGAATTGCATTTTTAAAAAAATAAAATCATTTTTTTAAAAAATGTAAAAGTGGCTGTATTTTAAATAAAGTGAATGTTTTATTTATTTTTCAGATTTCTGAACTACCTATCTCCTTCAAAGAGGGGCTTTGACCGCTGTACTATAAAATATCAAAATATATAAATATATATAAAAATTAAAATGTTAGAATTAAATTTTTGAAATTAATTTTTTATAGAGGTAAGAATAATTAAACCCATTTAAAAATGAATTTAAAAGATGAAAGGAGGGCTCCCAGAGCACCAACTAGACCCATGGCTGGCTTGCTTTTTATTTCCTGTGCTGAATATTTTTAACTTTTTAATTGTGTTTTTAAATAATACTGTAATCTACTCAGAGAAATTTGGTTATTGGGCACTATTGGTATATAGCTATATAATTGAAGCAGCTTATAAAGCTGAAAATCATGTTATAAATTCAATATTTCTTTGAAAAATGGAACAAACTGTTATGAAACATGATATACATTTTCCTATATAAAGAGATACAGTGGGACATCAGTCACATAATATGCTTATGCCAACATTCACTATGACAATGATATAAATATTCCTTAATATTCCAAAACATTCATGTTGGAATGGCAGTATTGTCTTATGAACAATAGTTATACCAAACACAAAAGATTTGATAGAATCTAAATATTCAAATTGTCGCTAAATTAATAGTCCACTAGATGGCATCAATTCATTTCTGTGATTTCTCAAAGAAAAGTTCAATAGATCCACAAGATTCCTTTGAAATCATACAGAAATATATATATATATATATATATGTATGTATGTATGTATGTATGTATATATATATATATATTGTTCTCAGAGTGGGGCGGGAGAAAATGCTATTACTATTTTGTAATTTATGTCTTATTTATTGTAATATTTCAATTTCAAGGCCACTGGTCTCCACAGCAACTCTGGATGGTTTAAAAGAAAACATGTATCAACAAAAAAGAATACAGAACATTTTAATATTATTTTTTATATCCAAGACATCTGAAAATAGTATATAGAGTTCAGTTAAATATATTTTACAAATTCAAATAACACTCTCTGAAGCTTTAACCGCATACCCATTCTTCAATCTTGCAAAAACATGAAGATTACTGGTTGCCAGATACATTAAACAATTATATCTGGATTCTGCCCTGGGACATCATGTACCTCTAGCCAAAATAAGCCGATTTAAAGAAAGTTTATTTGTTAGAGCACAAAGTCACCAAGAAACACACTGGAACAGGCATGCAGGTCCTGGCTATTTAAAGATTCCACACTGGTCAAGAATAGGCCATCTGAACAGCACTCAGAAACAAACATGCAACTGGGGCAGCATCACCAAAATGTTCTATATTCTGCTGCCAACTCCTGTTAGACTTGGAGGCTGTTTAACTTCCGTATGGGCCAGACACCATCACTGAGAAATTAGTAGAAAATCTTCAAAGATATTGTGCCCTCCCATAGCATGCTGACTGGGAATGGAAGTTCTACCTATCTGGTAGTCACTAGGTGAGTTTGACACCTAGTTTGAGTTTGACACACATTAATCCAACATTACGAATGTTTGGTAGATCAGCATAGGACAGGTATAGCAAAAAGCCTGCCTAATGTGGGTGTAAAAGCAAATATTGAAGTTGGAGACTTAATTCTTTGGTGAATGAAAGGATCAAACTCTGCCCTTGAGTTCTAGATAGTCATCTTAAAGACATATAGTTAGTTAAATACTGTCTTTAATTACAGGATCATGACCAGTAAACGTGGAACATTTTCCCAAATGCTATGTTTCTCCAGAAGTTTCATCTCATTCACCACTGTGAGTGCTGTCGATTCTCAGCAGGCAAGGTCATATTCTTTGCACACTGTATAATTATGTAAGCATAATGGTTGTTCGGTTCTAATTTAAGTGATCTGACTCAACTCTGGAAATGTTAAAATTTGATTCAGTGAGTCCAAAATACTACTAATATGAAATGCTTGGGTGGTAATTTACTTTGTTACATTGTGCTTATTTCCAATATTCTACTCTATAATGTAATTTATAATTATTTCTTATAAGCCCTAATTATTCAGACTATAGAATCTAGGTGCAAGTTCACTTTTTTGGAAATAAAACAAAAATGAAACTTAGCTTCACCTATGTGACTAGAAGTATGCATTTTTTAAAAAAAATTGGCATCATCAATTTAAAGTTGGGGGACACGGTGGCTCAGTGGCTAAGATGTTAAGCTTGTCGATCAGAAAGGTCGGTAGTTCAGTGGTTCAAATCCCTAGCGCCGCATAACAGAGTAAACTCCCATTACTTGCCCCAGATTCTGCCAACCTAGCAGTTTGAAAGCATGTAAAAATGCAAGTAGAAAAATAGGGACCACCTTGGTGGGAAGGTAACAGCATTCCGTGTACCTTCGGCATTTAGTCATGCTGGCCACATGACCACAGAATTGTCATCAGACAGCGCTGGCACTTGGGCTTAGAAACGGAGATGAGCACCTCCCCCTAGAGTCAGGAACAACTAGCACGTATGTGCGAGGGGACCTTTACCTTATTTAAAAGTTACTGTGAAAGTCAAACATAAGTTTCTTTCTAAATGGACAGATGTTCCTTCAAATACAGGAATATTTGCTTGGTGTTTAGCCACTGAGATATTGCAATTGAAGTGCCTCCACTGTGACACCCATAAATAGGGATAGTATTTCAATCACGTAGTCTCAGCTATCATCTTGGGTTCCCTCAGTTTCGCTGACCCCCGCCCATGATTGCCCCAGCTCCCAATGGTTATTTTATATTCTATATTTCTTTGTAATTGCCAATTTATATGACACTAATAGCCAAACTAGACACAACATGTATAGTGAGGAATAATTCTAACTGACAATTTTTTCGGGGAACGGGGCTTCAAGTCAGTCTTAATTCTGGCAACTGCCTAAATAGGTCCCTGCAGTTTTCTTGGCAAGATTTCAGAAGTGGCTTTCCATTGCCTTCTTTACAGGGGTGAGAGAATGATTGGCCCAAGGTCACCTAGTTGGCTTTCTGCCTAAGGAGGGACTAAAACTCATAATCATTCAGTTTCTAGGCTGGTGCCTTAACCACTACACCAAACTGGTTCTCCAACTGATGAGGAAAGTGCACTCATAATATGTTGTAATTTCCTTTTCTTTCCACAATTCCTATTGTTGCTCTTTGGTTAAGTAAACACACTACTATAGTCAACCCAAATTGTTGTTCCTTTTAGGTCATTAGTCAACATCAGGCACCAAGAACAAGAAGTAAACCAAAGGTAGGATAGATAAATGATGTGAGCCATGGTAAAGCCTGCTCTGCTCTGCTCTAAAAGCATACATTGAAAAAAGTTGTTGTGGATTATGTGCCAAATTAATGTTTCAAGGTCAAACTCTCAGTATTATCATGACATTTATCATCTCAATGCTTACTGCTGTGTTCTTTTGAATATGCTTTCATAGACCACTTTCGAAGGAGGAGACTATCATACTCCTTGCTAATGTGTATTAGACGGTCTGCAGATGTTACTCAGAAATTTCAAGAAAAAATGTGAAAGTACTTGTGCACCATGAAAAGAAATTTCATGATTTTTTACACATGCAAAGCTATAATCAGAAACTTCTCGGTAACTATACTGTATTGCTTTCCTCTGGGAAATCCAATTATATTTTGAAGTCAAAATGTAAACTTTTTTTATTTAGTTGGGTTTTGATACATATGAGAAGTGCAAAATTAACTATGCATTACAGCATCTGGTTTTATTCAATTTCCCTGGCTATTGTTAATATATTCTTGTTATATCCTCTGATGATAACTAACAAGATGTAATATAGTAACCCTCCATTACTTCCTTCAATGGGAGTAAATTAATTACAGCGCTTCTACGGTATTGTTGGACATGTTTTGCTATATAAATCATAATCATGTGCAGACAGGACTCTGCAACCAGTTGCAAATATAAGCCAGTTGCCAAGAGCCAAAATATGAATGCATAAACTATCATAACTTCAACTATGGGTATACGTTTTTGGGATTCTGTCATGAGTTTGAACGGTTATTAAACAACCGATCATTAAGTGAGGACCATCTATAGTGAGGGAAAGATCTTTTTTAAAATTCTGTTAGAAATTGTTGTTCTTGTTTTCACACAAAAGGCAGCAGCAGCTACATTTCACTTTCTGCATTGTTTCCTTACCCAGATTCAAATAGCAAAACATGTCCAACAATATTATAGAAGCATTGTAATTATTTACTTCCATTAAAGGAAGTAATGGAGGGAGTCATGTGACTCTCAGAGGAATGGTGGAAATTGTATAACTATCTTTTGTTCTGTATAATGCAAATTAAATTCAGCATGTTGTTTGCCAACAATTTATTATCCAACATAATCCTTCATATGGTTTACGTTGTGTACACTGGTAATTGGTTAACATAGCTATTCAACTTATATTGTAGGTTTGAAAAAAAGCATAGTACCAAAAAAAGCATTACCCATGTTCATCTCAGTATACATGAGATCCAGAAAAAATGAAGTACTAGATGATTGGAGGAGGGCAGATGCTGACTCCATTTTTTTAAACAAACAAAAGGGACAATGAGAAGATTCTAAAGCATTTCATAAAGCAGTTAAACTTTAAATTTTTGTGGTATACAGAACTCTGCAAGGATTTTTCAAGAGTTAGGCTAATCACATTTTTTCCAGCTAACTTTTTAGTAGATTATAACAATGCATGTACACAATAACTTGATGTTGGCAAAGTAATTGAAATGGTATTTCATGAATTTTGATTAGCAAGCTGGACTTCATTTGAAAACCACTCACCAATGTTTCCTTATCAAATGGGAATGAGTTATCAAATGAATGTCAAAATGTTAAGTCTTAGCTCATCACCCTTCAACCCCGTCATTAATTATAAAGAGGTAGGAAGAATGCTTCCTGAATTTGCTCATCACACAGTATTGAGTGGGACAGCTAGGGCAGAAGCAAAATTCAAAATAGAAGTAGTCCTCAATTTACAACAATTCATTTAGTGACTATTCAAAGTTACAACAGCACTGAAAAAAGTGACTTATGACCAGTGGTGGGATTCAGTCAGTTCGCACCACTCCGGGAGAACCGGTTGTTAACTTTCTGAGCAGTTTGGCAAACTGGTTGTTGGAATAAATCATTAGGGCAGAGAAACGGTTGTTAAATTACTTGAATCCCAGCACTGCTTATGACCGTTTTTCACAGTTACAACCTTTGCAGCATCCCCATGATCATGTGATCAAAATTCAGATGCTTGGCAACTGTTTCATACTTATGATGGATGCAGTGTCCTGGGGTCATGCGATCCCCTTTTGCAACATTCTGACAAGCAAAGTCAATGGGGAAGCCAGATTCGCTTAACAACTGCAGTGATTCACTTAACAACTGTGGCAAGAAAAGTCGCAAAATGGGGGCAAAACTCATTTAATAAATTTCTCACTTAGCAACATAAATTTTGGGCTCAATTGTGGCCGTAAGTCGAGAACTACCTCTGAGTGGATAAGCTGAACGCATGAGCTGAAATAACAGGATGAAACCATAGAGAAATGAATGCTATGTTCTTGAACATTAAATCAAATAGACAGTTATAGAATGGAGGGATATCTAACTTGGAAACAGTAAGCATGAACAAGAAATGACATTGCAATTGCTCACAAACTGAATATAAGTCAGCAGTATGATGTTGTTAATAGACTGTTGAAGATTGCATCAAGAAAACTATAGTTTCCAAGTCATGGATAGTAATAGTTTCACCACATATTCTAAAGCTGGACTGTGCAAAATCTTTGAAAAAGTTGCTTCATAATGCATGAGCGCACATGAAGTGCCTTTCTCAGCTCATTAAAGGAGCCATCTCATTCATGCTACCGAGCAACTATCCCCAAATGATCACAACTGTAAATAGCACACGATTTGGATCCTGGGTGTCAAATAGAACAAATTCTGTCCACACCAAACACAGATGGAATACTTCATAGCAATATATATTGTGTATAGTATATAGCAGTGATGGCTAACCTTTTTGCCATTGCATGCCAAAAGTGGGGGGAGCGCGGTGGGGTCACACACACGCGTGCCCACATCCATAATTCTATGTACCCCAACCCCCTGTGCTCCCCCCATTTTTGGCATGCGATGGCCCGGTGGGCCCGGTAGGCCTGTTTTTCACTCTCCCCAGGCTCCAGAGCCTTTCTAGGAGTCTGGGGAGGGCAAAAACAGCCTTCCCCACCCCCCCAGAGGCCCTCCGGAGGTCAGAAACAGTGTGTTTCCTGACTTATAGTGGGCCTAGATGGCCCGAAAATCAGCTGGCTGGCGCACGCATGCATGCCGGACCTGAGCTTGTGTGCCCACCAATATGGCTCCACGTGCCACCTGTGGCACCACTGCCATAGGTTTGCCATCATGGGTATATAGTGTACTACGGTAACTAATAATGCTGCTGTGGTATGAAGTGACAAGTAAATTACTAAAATCAATCATTTCTAAAGCCAAGAAATGGAGCCAACTCAGCTGCGAACAGTAGAGAAATTACAATAGTCTAGAATTTTTTAACAATCAGGGATTTCTAAGCCTTTTGAGAATGTTGTGGAGCATTCTCACAAAATCTCCTCCGTGGGAACATAACCACTTATGACACATTCTTTTGCAATGTATCTGTCATCCACATTACACTGTCCTGTAAGACATTGTTTATAGCCTTTGCCCTTGGAAAATGGGTATAGTTCCCCTAAAAAGAATTGGTCATTTTATTTTCTTAAATAGATTCGTCCCTTGATTGTGTTAGCAGCGTGGAGTGAGATACTTTCTCGGCTGCCATATATTTTAATTTTTGCACTTCTTAAACTTGTTTTTATTTTTCTTTTAATATTGTCCGCCACCAAGAGTTACTTGCTGAGATGGATAACTATACAAATTGATTAAATGAATGAAAAGTAGAAAAAAATCAGTATAGAATTTACACTCAGATACAGCATTTACTGAATATCTATATAATTGCAGATCTCTTGTATTTTTCTTTTCTTTCTTTCTTTCTTTCTTTCTTTCTTTCTTTCTTTCTTTCTTTCTTTCTTTCTTTTTTGTCAGTTCCCAGGACTCATTCCCAGCAGGCTTTTTAAGTTTGCTAGTATTAATTAGAAAGCCAGTTTTCTAATTGTTTGTTGTGGTTAAGGCATCAGGCTAGAAACTGGGAGAAACTCGGATTGTGAATCCTAGTCCTGTCTTATGTGTGAAGCCAACTGGGTCACTTTGGCCAGTCACTTTCTCAGCCCTAGGAAAGAGGCAATGGCAAGCCCCTTCTGAAATATTTGTCCAGCAAATCACCAGGAGTTACACTATCTGAAAGGCACACACACACACACAATAAAATAATAATTAGATGCTAGAAGGATGAAGTCACTCCATTAGTGATCTTTTTCCTAATTGTTGTACAGATGATCTATTCATAGTCAGAATATCTAGTTGTACATTAATCCAAGTGTGACTAATATTTGATCTTTAGCAATACATCTCCTCTTAATGAAACTTCAGAAACTCTTAATGACTCCATGTGTCAAGAAACTGGCTTTACACATCTGAAAAGGACTAAACCTTTGCCTATGGTGCTGTAAATGAAACAGGCTTAATTATCTCAGCACTGTCATCGGTTACTTCCATTATCCTGTGAAGTATCTCTTGCCAAATTTTCTGCATGCTGAATTACTCAGTTTCAGTAAAAATGGAAGTGCAGGACATTTGGAGAACAGCAACAACATCTGTTCCAGCAATCAGTTGTTTGTTGACAGATTTGAGTAGCTTGTCGTCATCTCGTCCTCGTAGCACACAATGCAACATTATGTTCTTGCTAAAGATTTGTATTACCAGTCCAGCTAGAATATAGCATACCATCATCATGATGGCTTTAAAAAAAATATATTACTACTTGTTTTTATCCCCAAAGAAATTTCCCAATTCAAAAGACATGGCACAAAATGAAAGAGGAGCAATTGTGCATAACAAGCAAACAGAACATTTTAAAATGTGCAAAGTAACAAACAAATGAGAGAAGAATAATTCTCATAATAATGCACACATCTCAACTGCATTATATATTGTAGAAAATGTAGGATACCAAGGAGATTTAATTCATAATTGCCTAATAATAGTAACATTTAGAAATTCCCCACTCATATGGGAATGGGTGTAGTATTTTGTCCATACTACATAGAAAATAAATAAATAAATAAATAAATAAATAAATAAATAAATAAATATTTGTGGGATGGCATCTCTGAAAGCAACTAATGGTAAGATAACTGGCTGAAGAGGTATGGTGTTGAAGTCCACACATCCAGAGGGATCAAAACCCTGGAGGGATTGAATTATTATTTTGAACCTGGCTCTGGTGGGTAGATCTTAGTGTTCTGGTCAACCATAAAGCAGAATCCAACAATCTGAACTTCAGACAATTACACATTTTAGAGGATCCTATCTCTAAAGCTAAGGGGAAGAAGATCACCTGCTTTATTTTTGCATTTAGTTCAGAGGTGAGTTTCAGCAGGTTCTGACCAGTTCTGGAGAACCGGTAACGAAAATTTTGAGTAGTTTGGAAAACTGGTAAATATCACCTCTGACTGGTCCCGCCCCCATCTATTCTCTGCCTCCCGAGTCCCAACTGATTGGGAGGAAATGGGGATTTTGCAGTAACCTTCCCCTGGAGTGGGGTGGGAATGGAGATTTCACAGTATCCTTCCCTACGACGCCCACCATGCTACGCCCACCAAGCCATGCCACGCCCACTATGCTACGCCCACCAAGCCATGCCACGCCCACCAAGTCACACCCACAGAACCGGTAGTAAAAAAAATTGAAACCCACCACTTCTAGTTACTCTAGCAAGAACATGTTGACAAGGATCATAATTTGAAGAGAAATATAGTTAAGATTGAGGCATTCTTCTGAAAGCAATTGAGCCTAATGATGACAAAATAAACCTTTCCAAAACAACTGAACCAGGACATTCAAGGATAGTGCAGAATGAGAAAGGCAGAGATTAAGAAAAATAACTGAAGCAATTAATGTTTCTCCTATCAGTTTTAATTATTCTTCTTCTAACAGTTCTTCTATCTTAATCATCATCCAAACCACTATAAAAGTTCATTTCTATATTCTTGCCATCAAATTTTTACACATAGTTATAAAATTAATCATTTATATCTCTTTTCCAACCAACAATAAAA
>JANHZT010005929.1:43715-54756 GCA_032468215.1 Stegonotus admiraltiensis | reverse complement strand
ATGTGCTAGTCATTCCTGACTCTAGGGGGCGGTGCTCATCTCCGTTTCAAAGCCGAAGAGCCAGCGCTGTCTGAAGATGTCTCCATGGTCATATGGCTGGCATGACTAAACATCAAAGGAACATGGAACGCTGTTACCTTCCCACCAAAGGTGGTCCCTATTCGTCTACTTGCATTTTTTATGTTCTTTCGAACTGCTAGGTTGGCAGAAGTTGGGACAAGTAACGGGAGCTCACTCGGTTACACGGCACTAGGGATTTGAAATGCTGAACTTCTGACCTTTCGATCAACAAGCTCAGCATCTTAACCACTGAGCCACCACATCTCTCTCCCTCTCTCTCTCTCTCTCTCTTTTAAGCTTTAGAACCCAACATATACTTCAGGTCATGAAAGTTAATGCACTGGAATTTCTGTAGTTACTTGTGCTGAAACTTCTATTATCCAAGTTTTAAAACCTTCATTTGCAGATGTCGTTTTTCTTGAGAAAGTAGTGTATTCAGACTGTGGAAGAGAATATTTTGAGTGGAGTATCCAGACAATGGCTAATGATTATTTGAATATCACAGTTGATACAGAAGTATCCATATGAACATTTTTTTAAAAAAAAAGACATTACAAAAAGGATAGTATAATAAACATGAATTTAAATGTGCCATTAGGGCAAGGGTTTGCTAGGTTTATACAAGCTTCACATAGGAGAAATAACTAAGCAATTATTATGTTAACGTAGAATTTAGGAGATCTAAAAGGGCATCTGTGTTCATAGTTTGTTTAATAGAATAATAGCTATGCACAAATTCAAGGGCACCAGTGCACTCCCCAATTTCTGTTTCAAGCACCTTATTGGTGCAGCAAAGGCCAATTTTTAGATTACACCCATTTGTGATTAGTATTATAATATGAAAACAATGAGAGGCACATCTTATCCACTTGTACATCTGCAAAGCTGAATTGTGTTTGGAAAAGCAAGAATGTGTTGCAGTGGAGACAAGGTTCACGTGCATGAAATATTAGACATTTGATAATTTCATGTGAGCATTTCATGCAATAGTTAAAGTAGAGACAGTAACAGTCTCTCATGGAACAGGCTTCCTTGTTCCATCTCAGCTTAGCTGAAAACTTGAGTTGAGAGAGAAACCATTTCTTCCAGCCACATTATTGATAGTTATTCTGGTGATAATGTAACACATTCTGGGCTGGCTTGGTTTTGAATGGGCAATTAAAACCCATTATAAACAAACACAGAGACATATAATGTATCAACACAGCTGCCTGCATTTTTGCACCAGCTCTGGGGATGTGAACAGGAAATTATCATGATGAATGCCCAGATTTCAAAATCTGCCATTATGTCAGTGATTTAAGATGGCCTTTGAAATAGCTGAACAGTGGAAATCTCTTCCTCTCTCTCTCTTGCCTGTATTGTAGACAAAACTAAAAATAGCTGAACATTATGTTAACTAACTATGGAAGTCTTTTTAAAAACTTTTTACAATCCATGATAATATGTTGAATTACATATAAAGTCTGATAAAGAAAAGTCAAACTGGATGGGTGGAGGATAGGAAAGTTGTAAGCTAAACTGAAATGCTCTGATTCGCTATTATGTTAAACAAAAGAATAATACAATTTTTAATTATGAATGTAGAATTTTATGAATTGAATAAAATGATTTCAGGAGGCATCATAGTGTTTCTTTTTCTCTTCTCAATGAGTCTTGACTTTTTCAAAATCTGAGAATTACATTTGCGATATAAATCATATATACAGTATATATATTTTATTAATTATTTAATTTAATTTACTTTAATTTACAGTATATGCTGCCAATCTCACTATTCAAAGTCTATAGTTTGTGTGGAAGTAAATTTTCAAATAAATTGAACCTAGATATTATGACATGTACGAGAACACTGTTATCGGTAGATGCAATCCAGGTTTCGGGGAATTTGTCTGCCTCTTTTAGTAATTGACATTGCAAATGTTAGTGTATAAGAAATTATTGTTCCTGTCTTTGAAAGGAAGTTAGGCATTTGAAAAAATTAAATTTAATCTACTTGAATTCCAGAAGTACCCTTTATGTATCTTGAATTGTGTACAGTTTTGTGCCAATTCAGTAGCCATACTCATTCATCAAATCTGTCTTTAAAAGTACCACAATTTCAGCGTTTACAATTTGAGTTGTTATGAAAGTAGCCCACTTAAATTTCTAAAAAACTGACAAATTCTACGGGGTACTTCATTTGCTCATAAATTTCTTCTGCAATTGTTTTATCCATACTGTAATACATTTTCCATAGCCTCATCGTTTTTGTTGTTGTTTTTTTTACTACAGGTATGGATTATACAAATATTTTTTTTTAAAACAATCTGTAACTTATTCTCTTCCTCCTGCATTTTCTTCTACCAATTATGTCTAACTTTCTTCATCCTTAAGAGCCAATATTCCTGAAGTTAAGGGCAGGAAGAGAAAAACCTCTGACAGAAATTTTTACTCTGCTTTCATGAATAATAAAGATATGTTCCTTATCATTAATTGAAGACAATTTTTTAAAGTGCTGGAACAAAAGACTACACATCCCCACCCCCTCATACTGGATATAGGCAGTCTTTGACTTAAAACCACAACTGGAACCGGAATCTAAGCTGTTGAGCAAAGCTGTCATTAAGTGAGATGCCCATGTTACCGTTTTGCTCAACTACCTCAATCTCGGCTCTCCAAATTGCGACTGTTAAGCTATCATGGGGAGGCCCACTGTCCACAGGTGCATGGAAAACTTCCAGGGGCTGCGAGGCCTGGGCCCTCTCTCTGTCCCACCAGGATTGGGTCTTCTTACTTTTGCCTTTTTCTGCCGCTGAAAGAGCCTTTCTAGCCTTCACAGCGATCACCTTCATTAGCTTTCTGGCCAGAAAAAAGCCTTTCTACCCTGCAGAACAATTGCTCACTAGTGAGCCTTCTAGCTAGTAAATCAGGATGTGGTGATGCAGGTAGGGAGCCCAGGCCACACAGGCATGGTGGGGTAAAGAAAGGGAGGGGGCTCAGACTGCCCAGGCGTGGTGGGATGGGGAGAAGTAGTCAAGGAGCATGCTGAGGCCTTCAGGGCTGCAGCAGCTTTGTGGACACTGGTAGGCCAGGTGGGCAGTTGAGATGGGGCAGACATAGACAGATGGAGGGGAGCCGCAGTGTCCCCATGGTTATGAGGGGAGGCACACTGCCAAGCACCAAAATTTTCTGTCATATGACTACATGTGAACTGCAACAACCATAACTTCAGACAAGGATTGTAATTCCTTTTGTTCAGTGTCTTCGTAATTTTAAATGGTCACTGAATGAACAGTCCTACGTAGAGGACTATTTCAAGGTCTGTATTAAAATTATGAAATGCTTCCTTGATCTTAATGGATACTTATAAAAAAGGTGGCTTTTCAGAATTTTTCTTTAGGAATGCTGTGTTTTCCCGAAAATACGACCTACTCCGAAAGTAAGTCCTAGCTTGATTGTTACACGTGTGCCCAATATAAGCCCCACCCCCCAAACTAAGCCCTAATTAAGATCTTGCCTACTCCAGGATGGACCAGTAAAAATTAAGCTGTGGGGAGGATGGGTGGTGGTGGAGCTGTCCTACTACCTACCTTCGGACAGTTTCAGCCAGGCCTCGCACACTTCGGCAAATTTCTTCTGCAGCCGGCAAGGCTTTCCTGAAGGCATCTCTAGCCAATAACAGAGTTCCAGATCGATCTGGAGCTTTGTTATTGGCTAGAGAGGCCTTCAGGAAAGTTTTGCTGGCCTTGCCAGCTGAAGAAGTTCCTGAAGGCCTCTGACAGTGAAAAAGAGGCCAGGAGAGATGCACGCAAGTGAAGTGAGTCAGTGGACAACATCCCGCCCCCCAAAATAAGACCCGGTACCTTTTTTGGTGGCAAAAAAATATAAGACCGTCTTATTTTGGGGGAAACACGTGTTTCAGCATTCCAGAAAACCCCAGCTCCATATACAGACACAATAACAAAGACTGGTGTCAAAATAAATACACACATGGGCTGAATGATTCTGTTTGTCTTTGTAATATAGCATATGGCAGTTAACTGGGTATGATTCATGTAAAAAATAGTTGTGAGTTGTGTATTTTATTTGACCCCTTTATTTTATTTTTTATTTTTTAAATGCAGAAATAGATAACAAATTATAGTATATATGTGTATCTGACAAGTCATTGTACTTTAGTTTTAACAGAATCACTAATTGGGTTTAAAGTTTAGAAGCTGATAACCATAGTTTTGTAGTATTTCAAGTATTGAACAATTGGACAGCTAGCAACTCATGAAATTAAAATTTTATAACCGAAAGTCGAAGACTGTGTTGCATGGTCTAAATATTTCATAACTGACATTTTCAAAGTCTACAATATGAAGCCAGATTTTGATTTTCCAATGCAATATTCTGTATATGTGCAGCTCTTCTGTTTTTTTTTATATGTGAACGTTGGTGCAAACCAAATAGTTGTTATTACGAAATAAAAATATTTAATAGTCAAATACTTTTTTAATAGTCAAACAACTTTTTTAAAGAAATTGTCCAGCATGAAAGACATGCATTTTTTAAATGCTCTATGCATGCAACTAACCTAGAAGAACAGTCACGCTCAAAGCTACTGCTCTACTGCTAGGAGATCAAAACCAAAAACAAACATCCTCAGTGAACTGTCATGGGCTTTCTGAACTCTTGCAGAAAGTTCAAATGAGTATAACAGACAAATAGCACTGAAAGATAGTTGTGGGAGCCATGAAAACTCCCTAGCTTAATTGTTTAAATATATTACTGAGGAACTGATGAGTGATCTTTTCTCTACACACTATTTCTCTATGACTAGGCTCATAGATTATTAATAGGACTGTCAACTGATTAATAATATGAATTTTTCTTGATTAATTGATTAATTCATCAATTGAATGTGTGTATGAGCATAAATAATAAGTGGATCTAATGTCATGCTGTCAGGCTTTTATTAGTGCAAAGGGACTTCTGTTCTTTTCTCTGCCTGTGGACTCTCCACTCATATCCTCAAATTTTTTACCAAAAACTGAGGCAACCTTTGCAACAGATTTGGAATTTGTGGAGAGTTGCAGGATTAAGGGGAATTATTTAGTCAGTAAGGAACAAGGCTTCTAAAGTCATAATGCCACTGGAGTCCAGCCAGTAATATATTTTTACTTCTGTATTTAGAAAAATAAAAATTTATTAGATCTAACCATACAAAACCAGTACCAGAGAACACCTTGGAAAAGGTTGTGAGAAAGAAGTATTAATTATCTATTATGTGTATATGTGATTTTTTTTGGAATAAGTAACAGCACTGTTATAAATTCCTATTCAAAGCTATGAAATTCAGTGGCTTACTCCCAGTTGATAGAAGATTGCAGTTTTAAAGCATTTAAAACCTGGTTCTGAAAAAAACAGGAAGCAAAAATAAAATATATTTTAATTCAATAATTAATTGATTAATTTAAATCTATTGACGTAACCAATTATTGTTTTAAACCCTGTATTCCTAATCACTAGAAATATCTCTTTGTTGCAAACAAAGCTATGCTGATTTGCAGCCACGCAGGAGGTGGCAGTGTGCAGAAAATCAGCAGTAGCGCCTATATGCAAAGCATGTTGACTTTGTCCTCATTTGATTAAATTGAACATTAACGTTCTAAAGAAATACTAACATAATGGAAAATCATGGCTTACATAGAAACCAATAATAATGTAAGGACATCAGTAGCTCAAAACCAAGAGCATAAACTTTGGTACACTGAAAAAAATCAATACATTTGAAAAAAATAATTCAAACTGTATTGCCATCCTGGTAACATCCACCTCACTGGAACATCTCCCCCCACACCCATCCCCTTCATGGGAATCATCTCCATCCTTTAGATGGGGCTCTAAAATTGTGATTCTCTGGGGCCTTTGGTGCTTTAACTTGAATTAGGAAGACAGTAGGCATGTAGTTTTAACTGTTGCTTCAAATTATTATTATTATTATTATTATTATTATTATTATTATTATTATTATTATTATTCAACTACTTTTATAGTTGTAAGCCGTCCAGACTCTTGAAAGTTCTTGAAATACAAATAACAAAATATGGTTATATTTTAATAGAGAGATGAACTAACTGTAATAATTCAACACTGCTGTTTAAACAGTGAAACCCCCCCCACCCAAGACATTAAGCTCAGTGTAATATCAAAGTTTTGGTTGAAAGTATTACTTTACACTGTACAGCATATCTATGTTTATAGTCTAGCAAGAATCTAACTTTCCCTAGTAGAGTTTAATTGTGATTGACAAGCTCACTAACTTTGTCCTCAAGGAGATACTTAGAACCATTATCAAATATATGACAGCATATATTGTTCTCACAAATGGCAACAATATCACATATCATTTTATAGATAATGTTTCAATATCTTTCATTGAATAAAAGTTTTTTTAATCAAGTTGCATTGGTAGCACTAAACTACACAAGGGGTTTGGAGGTTGCAGATGGCTGCATTACTCTAAATGTTCAAGCTTGACTGACCCATTTCATCAGCACTGTCAGAGCCTTGCACTGATACATGTTGACAACATTTAATCTTAAAAAATTGAAAGAAATGAATTAATATGCAAATTTCATCAGCTTTGTAATAAAAATGTCCTTGGAAAAAAACAGAGAACATGACCCCCAAGGAATAGTGTGAATTATCCCAGCTCAATTCTTTAAGTTAGTCAGAGGTATGTAAGTCCACAAGGAAATCAGCACAGATTTGACTTGGAAATAATTATGATGAAGAACAAAACACAAGCAGGTTGAATAAATGTAACAACTTGGGAAAAGTCTTAGTCCTGTTTGTTATTCACTTTGAATTAACAGGATTAGGTCTGGTTTTTTTGAAAAGAAAGGAACACAGCCATGCAATTTCCAACATTTAAGTAACATGAAAACAATTTTGGGGTAGAAAGGTATCAGTTTTTTGTGGAAAATAAAAAGTTTCAAGAAAAAATAGATTTTAAAATACATTATAACTTTTTTTTATTCAAGGTTAGTGGCTGGGCAGCTGCATATTTTGCCCATATACTGTATAAAACATTTTGGTTCTACAATAACTGCAAAATATATCTTGGGGTTGAGAAATCGCCACCAATATTTGTGTTCATATTATTTATTCACATATAAATGGGCACTCAACAATACAGAGGCATCACTTCCCAGCACACTCTACACCATGACAATTTGTCTCTTTTAAATAGTTGAAAACTATAGCTCAGCTATGTTTCAGCATATATGATTGCACTTTTCGCATTTAGTTTTAATACTATTATTTACAACCAGAAGCTAAAATAATTCAGCTAATTTATTAAGAAGGATCAGTGCATATAAGTAATCTTCCACATATGAACACTTCCCCGTGTTCAGCTGATGATTCATGTATGAAACTCTGCATTTCCAACTACATCAGACTCTGTTGAATTAATTGGATATATTTTTTGGTGTACATTAAGATATTCATCCCCTTCCAGTGCTCTTAATTGTTATGACTGCAGCTGGAAGAAAGCCAGTCTATTGAGAAAACACTATACATTTGCATCAAAGCTTCTCTAATGATTGGAGTTTAGAAGCATTCCTGAATATACGTCCACCAAAAATACGGGCTACCTTCAGTGTTTTATTCAAATACTGCAATATAATCATAGTGATTTTAACAGATTTGTAAGTTTGAATAATTGAGGTTTTAAAATAGTGCTATTCAAGTTTAAGGAATATGATCCGGCACATATTTCTAATTGCTCTTGTCAAAGACATTATTTAATGTGCTGTCTACATAAACTCAAAGCATTAGTCATGTGTAGATTAGGTTTGTATGATATGAATTCTCAATACAATAGCACCTTTTTTCCCTCTACAATTTCACCCTTTTGAAAAAAGAAAGATAAGACTGGTATAAATTAACTAAATTTAACAAAACATTTTTTTTTAATGAACAGACTAATCCAGATCAATATACTTTAGAAGTATGCTTTAAAAAATCAAAAATAAACTAGCCACTTCACATGAAAATTGAAAATGACGATTGTAATATCTCGGGGAACTCAGCATAATCTTTTAGCGCTTTTCAAATAAGCCTTCTGATTTTATATATCCCTGGAAGACAGACACACTATAATAGGGATGATTAACTAACCATATTAATCTAGTCTATAAGCTTTTGTGGTTTACTACAAAAGGCTTTTTAAGTTTCTCCTTTCTTTCTTAATCTACAATCAGTAGAACCCCACATTTATGATGCCCTTTGCACTTATATGCATAAAATGAATAACCTTTCAGTTTAATTATGCAGTATCCATTCAGTTTGGAAATGATATAAAGTTTCAGGTAGAAAAAGAATAAAACCTGTTTAAGAATTCAAAATTAATATGTGTCAAACTCATGCTAAATCTTAATCTTCTAGAAACATTTCACTAAAATAGATGTTCTTTTATCACCTGGCACATTAAAACCCACTGGAAAAAAAAGGGAAAGAAAGAAAAGAAAACATTTGGTTAACATGCTGAAAAAGGGAACACTTTTCCAAGACACTCCAGGCTATTCTTGCAAGGGCTGAACAGTTGTATAATAATGAAAAATGTGTAATACTTGTGGGGCATTGCTTGTGCACAAATACCTCCGCCCATGCATTCATCATTCTGCAGGTATTGTCAGTGAAAGTTTAATTGCATAAACACTCTGTAACTGTCCTGTCATATTTCTTGTCAGTCTGGATTCCCTCTCCGGGCTCACTATCTCACAAAACTATAATTGAATTGCTACCAAGTCACAAGAGAGCCCCCCCCCAATAAAATCTTTATGAATAGAATTTGTTTCCTATCAGCAGATTTGACAAATTGTGGCAGAGGAAAGGCCTGTGTGATAATTTCTGAGTTTATTCTAAATCCAGTTATTTGCTGTTGGCTCTTATCTCTTCCTTAGAACTTTAAAGCCATGAGAAAAAAAATCCCAGTGGGTTTACTAATGTTTTCCCCCCTGCTTATATTAGAGGAAACCTAGGAAAAGAAATAGCTGTGAGAATGCTCTTAGTCCTTTGTTGAGGGTGGGCATGGTAGGACAGAGGTAGCTTAATAAAAACAAATGGTGAATTCTGCATTATGTGGAATTTCTCTGTAATTCATATGTAATAAAACATTTCTCTATAATGTCATGATGCTTCAGATATACATTATCTTGTTCTACAAACAAGAGACAATTTCGAGCCAGAAAAAAAACATAGAGGATCCTAACACTGTACATTAAAGAAACTGATATACTTTGTGACACTCTAGAATATTCCATGGTTGTCCAGAACTGAAGTATTGATCATTTTAGCAGGCTCTGATAGATTAGTAAATCCATTACCTCAACAGAGCAGTAAACAGCTTTTTTGGAAATCAGAATAGAATTTCCAGTCATTTTGAAAGCTCTTAAATAGATGACTGATACTTAATATAGCATTGGGTGAAAATATTCCACATTGCAACACTTGAGATTCCAGAAAAACTGGGCATTATATACAACATGTGGCTACTACTATAAATACAGACCTGAGTCTCCTTTCATTTTCTCTTAAAAGCAATATTTATAATAAGAAGATATAGGATGTGATATCACTAGGTGCCTGGGTTTCTTGTACATGTCCCAATCTATTGACTATTATTTAACAAAAGTACAAATAGAACAATATGTTTTATATTCTATAAGGAACCAAATGGGAGGACAATATTAGTTAGTCAAATATTTGGGAAGGGAAGAGAAGAGGAAGAGAATAGGATATTAGCATAACTCTCATTTGCAGTCTGAGATTCAGTAATTATAATCTAAAGTCCAACCACAGCTACCACTTCGTTTTTTCTTTTGTATAGAAAGACTTTCTTTAGTGATCCAGCAGAGGTCAGACTCTAAATAATTTGAGGGCTGTCCTATCTGTGCATGCCATCTTTGCTGTTTCTTTGTTGTGTTGTTGTTGACCATGGCATTGCTTTCTCTGGATGTGAAATTCCTGAGCAGATGATGAACTCAATAACCAAACAAAATTAAAACGAAGACACAATATAGGCTTCACTACACACATCATCATTAAACTTTAATGGAAACTAAACTATAATAAATTTTAATATTTCCAGAAAAACATATTAGAATAAAAACTGCTGGATCCAAATTGAGGATTATGTTTTTGCCTGATCTGCATTTTTATGTTACCCTTGATGAGCTGGAGCAAATGGGGGGGAAATAATTTCAATAAAATATGAGATCATGGTATATCTTCCTTTAAAATTCTATTACTAGTGCACAGCTGAAACATGCTATTTTTTAAAGAGGCATGCAACTTCTTCAATACTGAGGACAGTCTGCCAGTCAATGGTTTCTTAAATCTGTTCATCAAACACTTATGTGATTGATGGTTGTTTCTTGATTAAGTTATATTTTTGTAGGATGCTTAATTTAGGATTTAGGTAAAGTATAGATTAGTGCATTAGGTGATTAAAGAACATTTGTCTTGTAGGACACTTAAGTCATTTGTTTCTGACACTTGAGAACAAGCTAGCAAAAAGCCACATCTCAATTCTTAAAAACAATTTAAAACAAAAATCAGGTCAATGAAATGTTGGAATTTTATACTGATCTGTGCAAATTCTTTTAAGAATTTGTAGAAAAATGGCAATGTGTGCTAGGTAATTCTGTTTATTTATTTTTAAGCCTCAATTTTGATTTTTCCTTCCTTAATCATAGTAACAGAGGTTACAGTAGATATCTTCAACACTGTCTATTTACTAAGTCTGCACTACTATTAATCTTCTTATCATTCCTATCACCCATCTCTTCCCACTTATGACTGTATGACTGTAACCTTGTTGCTTGTATCCTTACGATTTATATTGACTGTTTCCTAATATGATTGTACCCTATGACTATCATTAAGTGTTGTACCTTATGATTCTTGATGAATGTATCTTTTCTTTTATGTATACTGAGAGCAT
>JANHZT010005929.1:0-16609 GCA_032468215.1 Stegonotus admiraltiensis | reverse complement strand
GGCGCAGGGATTTTTGCTACCAGTTCTCCTAACCACTCACTGCCGTCGCTACCAGATTGGGCAATCCAGTCCGAACCTAGAGCATTTCACCCCTGCTTTGCTCTTGATAACATCGTAATGGGGCAGATCCTTTTACAAAAGCTCTAAAAATCTCCTTCCTCTACCATCATCCTATAAGTTTTTTTCCCCTTCCATTAGCAATTTCCCTTTTTTTCAACTACTTAATTCAGGAGTGTCAAACCTTAGTGACTTTTAAGACTTGTGGACTTCAACTCCCAGAATTGCCCACCCACTCAGCAGTTCTGGAAATTGAATTCCGTAAGTCTTAAAGTTGCCAAGTTTGGACCACTCCTTGTAGCTGGTTGCTAGAATAATTTTGATCAGTGGGGGAAAAATATTGTCCCTCATCCTCTCCCTCATGTCAGCCATCATGCCTAGGATAATTTCAAGTTTTGTAAGGTCCCTTCAAATATTGTAATTTTGATTCCTGAGTTTAGTTGGCACACTATCCCAGAGATCCCTTCATAAATGTTTTAATAACTAAATAATCATTTGCTGACAATTGTACTCTGAACTGAGTGCAAATTTCAGTTGAAGCCACAGTGCTTTGTACATTTCAAAGGCAGATAGCATGATTTAGTAAAACAAAACAAAAACATTAAAAAGGCAATAATAACATAATAAAAACATAGAAAAACTATGAAGCTTCTTACATCAGGTCTGATTACCTATCCAGTGTCTACATTCTTGCTGAATATTATCTGTGCTGGTTGGTAATAATCTTGTGAAGGACTCTACATATACAGTAGATTTACCGTATTTTGTAAAAAGCAAATTTCAATCTAAATGATGCCACTTCATACCATGCAGTGAGATTTATCATTATGAAGACACTGAACAAATTTTAGGGCTCAAAATATTTGAAATAGGCCCCACATCTTAGTATTATATTGACTGAAAAATTGGATGATACTGAAATGTTATTACAAAATGCAAGGGCTGTACTTAATCAAGTGAAGGCCATATAGATTAAAGATGGGTAACCTTGCTGAAACACTTAGGCTATGCTGGTTAAGGCTCTTGGGAACTGAAATGGAACAAAGGTGAAATTTGCAGGTTCCCATCCCAGGTGTAATTACAGAACAGTGATAACGGTAATAGGTAAAAAATTAATCATTTTTGATGAGACACAAAGGAAGAAGGAATATTTGTAATTATGACCAAAAGTAATGAACTATTTTAGATGTTTATTGGAATTCTAGGTTAGAAGAAAGTTAGCTTCATCTTACAGTGAAAAGAGCAGAAGAGGGGAGCACAGGAAACCCAGAGCCCAGATCTGTTTTTTATTTGTAG
The DNA here is from genome assembly GCA_032468215.1 of Stegonotus admiraltiensis. NCBI lineage: Eukaryota > Metazoa > Chordata > Lepidosauria > Squamata > Colubridae > Stegonotus > Stegonotus admiraltiensis. Next base: position 15,256 of record JANHZT010005929.1, on the reverse strand, counting down.
AAACGTAAATCATTTGGTGACATCTAAATGTAATTCATCAATGTTTCTATAGCACAAAGCTAGAATCTGTATGCGAATTCTTTGACGGCTGTACTATTATGTCAAATAATTATGTCAAAACAATATAACATGGGCTAAAAATGTAGAAGCTAGGGATGCCAACCTGCCATTTCCCTCCCCCAAAACCCGGCTGCCCAACCTTCTGCTTTAGAACCTCACAGTCTGGCAACGAAGGTAATTAGATTTGCATGTGGAGTGTCTACCCCAGTTTATATTTGGTAAATAACAAAATACTTTCCTTGAAAAGGAAATCAGTTTAGTCCTTTCATAATAGAATTTCTCTGTGTTATACTGGCTGTAATACTACCTCTGTTAAAGTCAGATTGGCTAATGTTCATTGACATCAATAGAGTCTGGACTATTCTTTAGATCTTTTTGATATATTGAGCTACCAGTCTCGTCCTCGTATATTATTTGTACAGTGTCTATATATCATGAATAGATAAAATAACATTAAGGGCTGCAGCAAACTGTTGCAATGCTTTATTTTTGAGGCAAACCAGCTATTTCAAAGATGGTGAAATAGTCAGTAAATAAACTGAGTACCAGTGTTGTTTCATGATTGGTTTTACAAAATTCATGGTTAATATTTCCAGAATCTGCTATTACCTTTGCATCATTAAGAAAACACAACTTTTTTCGCTCTTGTTGTGAGCTAATATGTTTTTATATACATGCATTTAAATACAATATTTAGAATTTAAAATTATTGCTCTATACTAAACAGGTGATGAAAATTCAAACCTCGTTGTAAGAAATATTTTTCCTGACTTTCAATTGCCTTTTGATAGAGTCACTGAAATTGGGAGGTAGAGATTTAAAAAAAGAACAGAAACTATCATGGAAGTCAGCTTCCTATTTAGTTTAGCTCTAAAATTTTAAAGTGGAATTTATCCCATAATATGCATTTCATTATGAAGAAAAAAAAATGCAGATGGATAAATAATTATGTATGGGTTTACAGATGGCAATTTAACCAGCTACTTGTATCTGAATTCCCCTAAACTGACTGCAAAAGTACAAATGGCCACTAGATGGCATCAACGTGATCCAGTTTTCTGTAATTCTTTGCTGCCATCTAATGGTCATCTGTCTTTCTGTTGTAATTATACTTCAGTTTAACATAGATATTGAGGTAGCAGGGGCTATATTGGAAAAAATGGGTGTATAAAGATGTGCATTTGTCTATGAATGTATTCTTTTTAACATCTCTTCAATGTTGCATAATGGTTCTGAACATTAACGTGATATGTATTTGCAAGAATGAACACTGTCAGTGCAGCAACATTCATCCTGTGTCCTTCCATTATCCGAACATCTTGGGAAAGCTTGAGAAGTGAACATAGTTATCATACTGCATTAGCAAAATTACTCTAGCACAGTGTGTTATACACCAGCCAACTCTCAACCACACAGGACCGAGTCGTAAAATGAAAGCTCATCCTCAAAACAAGAGTGAATTCATCTAATTTTTAACTCATACCAACTACACAGCATTTAAAACAAAAGCTGTTTGCATTTTATAAGGAGATTTAGATTTATAGATTCAGAGAAGTGTCATATTTTACTAAAACTGTAGTTTAGTTCAGTTTAGTTCAACATGATATCTACGAAAGCAGAGGTAAAAAGAGTGGATGGGGGCAATTCACAAAACTTGCATCATATCATTATGTAAATCCTGTGAGTTATGCACTTGGGTTGGGGGAGATGTAAGGATATCAGGGCTGTATTAGCACCATGACTTTATCATGCATCTGTTGTTATTTGTGTCATCATGGTTTGCTATGGATGCTGCTGTAGTCAATCTAATGTTATTAGGGCCAAACTTTCATGTTAAACTGACAATTGACAGAGCATAGAAAATAATCTGTTTTACTTCTGCAATTCATTAGAATGGTTAATTCTGGCAAATGGCAAAGAGATGGACATTTTTATAAATGCAGTTATACTGAATTCCTCCTAACCCAAACAGTTACTCAAAACATGGTTTTTACTTTTCTAGGGAAGTAAATGAAATGACAGCCACTCTGGTTCTAGTCTTCAAAGAATTTTATCCCTCTCCCTCAAAAGAGCTGAATAAATACCACTGATGGGGTGAAAGATGAAGAACTGTGTCTATCTATTTAGTGCAGTTATATCTCGCATCCTTTGTTCACTTTTGATACAAAATATTTAAGGGCTTGAACATGAGAAGAACCCAGTGAAATGATTTTTCATAGAACCATATTGAGCAAAATACAGCTGATATGAGGGACCCACCGAACAAGAGAAAGCAATGTATATACAAAACAGGACCTCATCACAAATAGAGTTGAAATGAGAATAAAGGCAGTGTTTGTTCTGACTTTTTGGCAATGTAATTTTGTGAGAGTGGTCAGGATTGCCGTCACCTACAGGGAAAAGAATTCAATCTGTCACTGCGGGAGAGGGATGTTATTTACTGACTAGAAATCTGCCTGCTGGCAAGGTTAGCAGCATTATTTTTCTACATAATATGCATAATTAATACCTGTATGTTTGGACAATTTTGTGCGTCACAAAAAAAATGCTGTTTTTTCTTGCCAGAAATCATAATGGTAAGTATAACTAGTTGACTGAGACTAAAATGAAGCATAATATAAAAAGAAGCACCAGAAAAGGATCTGATATTTTTCAAGAAGATTTGGATTCTAAAAGCGAAAAATTGCTTAGTTTTTGTAGAATAACAAGAAAAGCATAGTATCTCTAAATAATATGGGACCTTCAGCAATAGCAATGAGTTTACACAGTTTTTTCTGTGTATATTCTTCAATTTGAAGACTATTCTAACTTCAGATGTAACAAAGGTCTCTATTCTCCATGGGCTAAAGTCTCATAGATGCTTACCTATGATCTAGCAATATAACTGAGTGTAAATTTCTGTTAAGGTATACTTTAATAGAACAACTTGATATCAAATATCTTCTAGGAGTAAATTCTGTTGAATTCAATAATACTAATTCTTCTATTTAGTTATTTAGAAGTAAACCCATGAGATTTATTTAAGTGGCATTTATCCATTGAGTTCCATGAGGTTTTTTTCCACCAAGTCAATAAAGATTATAAATTTAGTCTTTTATCTAATTTGATGTCCTATTTTTCAAATTCCTGGACATTTAAATTATATTTTGTAGTCATTTTTCCTTTATATATGGGTCTACAAGATGTTTCGCAGAAACACACAGAAATAGATACATTTTTTAATTCAGGAAAAAATAACTAAAACACTATTTACAGAAATGAAAATCATTTATTTCTGTATCTGTTATTTTTAAATATTTTAATTTTTAAAATTATTTAGAAATAATTTTTCTAAAGAGACAGAGCTTTAAAAATAGGGGTGCTGCTTAAATTTTCAGAAATACAAATTCATCACATTACTCACAACTCCTAGCAGTTAGCAAGGAAACATTGACATACTAACATACATAGATTGTTTCTTCCTAATTTTTATTTATTTGAAGGCTTCAAATACCTCATCAATTCACTAGCATTCTTGATCTATTATAAAAAATGTTTTAAATGCCTTGCATAATAATTTATTTTTTAAATTATTATGCTTCATAACTAACACCAACATATATCAAAGTGAGCTAGTTCTAGCAGACATACTATATTTGTCAAAGCTACAAAAGTTCCTTATTAAAGTTGTTGGTTTCTGTGGTAGCCTAAGAATTAATGCACTTTCACTTTTTCTTAGTATCTGTAATAGTTTCCCATTATGCTGATAACTGGGCAGCCATCCCACTTCTTCTTTTATTGATATAGCTGCAAAGACGAATTAGATCTCACCATTTATGTAGCAGAGATTAATTGATTAGATTATTAATTAAATATTCCATTAAATACTCTTTCCCTCTCTGTCTCTTAATGCAAATGAATTTAACCCCTTGGGGTCTTCCCTCTACTTTTGAAATAATAAATAAGATAATGCATACCTAAACATTGTATCTAATCTGACAAGGGACAATAGATCAACTAGATGCACCGTTAAGGAAGGCGTAATCATAATTCACATCCTTCAGCATTATTTTTTAATTTCCTCTTTCGTTTTCTTTAGAATCATAGTCAAAAGATTTTTATTCACTTCAAAATTTAAAGTTAACTTCAGCTGTTATTTAAGCAAATATACAAACATATAAACAGATTTTCATATGAGCTTAATCAGTGCTGCCTTAGATATGAACTGAGTTGAAAATAAAAACAGAAAATAGCCTTTCAGGTAACCCATAATTAAAAGTAATTTTGAGCTATCTTTTCAGGGAAACTGCCCATGGGGTATATTTGCTACCTGTCTGACCTTCACGATTGTGAGTCCTTGGCAGTGTCAATGACCCTCTGAACTGAATTCAAAACTAATCTCTAGCAGAAAAAGAGAAACAGAATTCATGCAAATCATATTAATTCCAACATTTCCCCAGTGAGATGGGTATAAACTACAGCCTAATTAAATATTTTTTAACGATGTGAGTAATTTTTGCCAAGGGGCGGATTCAGGGGAAAATTTAATATGAGATCACAAAAGCTGTTCCCAGCGTTGATTCTGTAAATTAATGACTATCTGCCTTATGATAAAAACATGCTGCCAAGAATAAAAATGAAGTCAGCAAAGCTTGCTCTATTTGTCTAACAACCAAATAGACAGCATTAGCATGCAGAAGTTTAAAGGATATGGAAAATTTCCATTGGGTGTGAAGTGTTTGTGATAGAGATGCATGATGCTAAAAGCACAAAGCAGTCTTATTTTTTTAGATTATAGACTTTATTGATTATTATTGTCATTGTACAAGTCCATGTTATGAACTTCAATACTCTATGCCTGTTTGAAATACCTGCATCCAACCCTAATAATTATTTGATTCTTTTGATAGTTCTATAACTATGTGCTGCTATAAACAGCACAACAGCAATCTTTGGACACTGGGATTTGTTCCATTGATTTCTAAGTACCAGATTAAGCAATTCAAGAAATGCAGTCTAAATTCCATTTTCATTAAAATAGTTGTTTATTTTTACTCTAAGCACTTTTATAGTTTCTTCTCTCATTGTTTTTCAATATCTAAAATACCAGTTTGAAAGGAAGTCTTTTGCTATTTTTTCTTTCAGACGGTAACATGATCAGCAAAATGAAAACTGGCATAAAATGCCTGACAAAGTGCTTTGTTTATAACTTCATTTTATTATAATCTAGAAAATAAATGGCATATGGAATATGACTCATTTTAAAAAATATACAGTAGATTAATTTGAGCTATGTTTTAGCCCACTCAGATTCTTCTTACTGTTTTAGGAAGACTTCTTTAAGGGACAGCATGCCAGATGCTTTATTTTTAATCCAATACTGATCATTTCCCATTTAATCAGTAAAAGTCCAGTCTTTCTCTGATTTGTACATAATGAGTGTAAATACTAATCCAATGATACCTGTGTGCTTTAAAGGAATATAAAAATAATCAGCTAAGGTATTGGTAATGGCTTGATCAGATTGGAAATGCAACATAAAAAGGCTTGCTCCTATGTTTATTTTAATTTGCTTTGGTGTACACTGTAGAGAATGAATTTACATCCTTTCAATTAAAAGGTCATTCTTCATTAAACGACATCCGTTGGCTCATTATTATCATAAAGTTAGCAAGAAAAGATTGGTGTAAGAAACATAGAAAACCCAGAAGGCAGTTGTAATAAATGGGAACAGTAATTTTTGAATGAAAACAATTTTAACTATTGACACAGGTTATGTAAGTACACAATTGCATCACAAACTTTCATTCAGAAGTACCAGTGAACTGAATGTGGCTTGCTTCTAACTAGTTTTATGTATTTTCAAGATTTCTACCCTCTTCATTAGCCAGTGGTCATATTAGGGTTTTTCATAGCTGTTATGCTTGGCAAACAACCCAACCACATTTTCTCTATGCAAACATCTTAACTATTTTGAAATTTCAAACATATTTTCATTTTTATAGTGAAAAAATAATCCACTGTCAGATATGTGATTTTATCTAGAAAAACTATGGAGATGAGAGCTTTTTATCCCTTCTTGCAAACATAGCATGAACAAGCACATCACCTTCTGTCCTATGGATAGTGATGAGACACATTTTGATACCTCTATTCCAGAATAATAGCCCAAACTATGAATCCTTTTCTCAAGGTTAACGCCTTGAGTCTTGCATGACTGAGACATCCCTAATTCCCTTCATTTACCTCAGAAGTGGGTGGTTTTACTCTGCTGAGTGGCAAGGATGCTCCTCACTGCTATTATGGAATGAATCATGCTTTCCTCAGCTTCATTTAAAATTCTATGGCATTATGAAGGAAAACTATCCTTTTACTGTGTGGAAAAGTGAGAGTATTTTACAATACAGAGCAAGAATAAAGAACATAAAATGCTTTCTTAGCTGTTCCTACATATTATAAACTATAACTATTATTTCATTTCAAAATTCTACCTATCATTTTGCAATTCCTGTAGACTAGAAAACCAATATATATGTGAAGAGCCATAATAAAACCTATCCCTGATTTAAAAAAAGATGATGGGGAGAAAATTCATATGAAACACTAACAATTGGTTAAAATGTGCAAGTTAAATATATAATCTTGCCAATTAAAATATTAATGATGTTTCAAGTTCTGTTTTTCATATTGAAAAACACAATATGTTCTAAGGAGATATTAATGAATCTGCTAAAAGCAACATCCATTTAGCAAGTGCAAGGAAGGAAGAATTCTGAAGAAAATAAGGCAGGTTAATATTTACAAATAATAATCTAAGATTGAAATGATACTGCTGCTTGTGATCTTCCTATCATTGATACCTGCGCTTAATGCATTTAGACAATCTTTTACAACACTGTCTCTACTTAACCAACTTTGGATTAAGCATTCATTATAAAACAGTGTAACATTTTATATTATTATAAAATAATGAAGTAAGACCTAATATAGCTGCTAAGCTGTTTCATCTGGCCTACATTTCCTACACCAATAGTGTGAGAGACACAGAATTCATAATAGTAACTCTGTTGGCATATAATGCAAACAAAACCATGACAAGAATGATGTATTCATTATTATTATTATGAAACTGGAAGAAATATTCTACATTTAAAATTATTTCATTAATTACATAGCTATAATAATTATGGGCTTCTGGCATACAAAGTCAACAAAGTGAGAAACCCAAATCTTTAAAACCTATTTTCCATTAAAAAGGCTTTTAACAGAGAGATGGTAGAAAGCAGAAAATTGAGTGAGTAGCAGTGGGGAAATAGCAGAGTTCTATTGTCTAGTCAGAAAGCACATTGTCAAAAAGTACATGAGCATGACCAGCTTCAAAATCTCCTGGGCCTGTCAAAACTAGATGTATGTTGATAAATTGAAGGGATAGACATAAAAGATTAAGAGACAAGGGTGACTGATTATCAGCAAAGATTAAAATCTCCATTGCAACTTAAATATCTACTTAATGACAAACACAAAAAAAGGTGTAGAAGTACATCCACCATTTTAAATTAATGTACAAACTTACCTCTTTCGAATAAGCTTTTTCCATGAACATTCTGTTACTGCTAAGAGCTAGTTAGGATTATGTGCAAATGGCTTAAATAATAAATAACAGACTTTATTTTCCCTTTAAAAGACATTTTTTAAAAATAGGTAGAAATATGGCATTCTCTTTCAATGCTTATAGATATTTTTATAGCCCAGGGCTACACATACTGGAAATTTGTAGCAACATTTTTGAAGAACATGAAGTACTGATTCCTGGCACCTGTTTAAGACATCTCTTGCTTGGAGTGTGCTCCACATAAATCCCAGAAAAAAGCAAGGCCTGAAGATTTTGAGTCACTCAATATTCTTGGAAAATTCTGAAGAACATTTTACACCAAAGTCCTTACTCATTAGTTCTGCCTGCACTTTGAGAAAAAGCTGGCAACTGCAGAAAAGAATGCTGGAGTGCTGGCCCTTTAAAACATGATACCAGATCTTCAGAGCTGCTAGGCTTTTCCTGATCAGCATATAAAATCTTACCAGTTGTTTTTTCTGATATTTAGTTGTAGAATTGCTCTCCAAGGTACTCAATTCAGAACCTAAGGCCTCTCTGGATAAATATCTATTATAACTATCCAAGGTCCTGAACCGACAAGCTCTAGTGTTTCTGCCTTTAGGTATTTGTCTTCACCTGCTCTTATTTAACAGTCATGATTGAAATAAATTTTGGGAACTGAGACATTTGCAGTCTGTCTGAAAACTGAAAGATTCACAGCTACCATTTATACTGTAACATCCATAATTGTTCATAAATTGTTATTTTTAAAGATGGAAATCACACTACAGTTTTGCTCTGCCCTTAAAATTCTAATTCCAATTTCAACACCATCTACTAACTTTAATGCTTTAGAGCAGGGCTGTCAAACTCACGGCCAGCAGCCTGGATGCATCACATGCTGGCCATGCCCACACCCTGTTTAGTGAAGGGGGAAAAAGTCGTAATACGTCATGTGATGCTGCTGTGACAAACGCAAGTTTGACAACCCAACTTTAGAGTAATAGTTCTGCTGATTCCTGTGACAGCTCATTTCTTCAGTCCTTACAGCAAATAGTTCAAATAAAACAATCTGATTTTGACCACATCCTAATCCAGGGAGTCAGTGAAAAGGATGGGAAAAAGTCAGCACACACAAACATACATACAAATTATGCATATTCTGTAGCGTCTTAAGGACAGCAACCATTTTTTTATTTGTCTTTACATATGAAATGTTCATGTCACTAGAAAATTTAACATGAACATAGTAAATGGACAAGGCACTGATTGGAGGATATGAATCTCCAATATCTTCTATAAACTGAGAGTTCTAGAAAATGTCCAAATTGAAAATTTACAAGTCTAAAGCCTTAACAGAAGGAGTGAAAGAAACCATCAAAAAATACTGAAAACAGATCATTGGGCTCTTTTAAAATTAATAAACAAAAATAAATTGGGATTATTAACCAAATTAACTAATATTAAACTATTTATAAAGGTGAAAAACACAACAAAACAAAAGAAGAAAAATGTGTATAAATGTGACTGGTTAAAGTGGATGAATTAATTAAATGATTTCCCCTCCAAACAGCCTTAATCTTTCTCCAAACCACCTCCAAGCAAATTCTGCCAGAGGTTATATGAACATATGGAAGTGCATTGTTTAGATAAGACTGTTGCTACATCTTGTTTAATAGTCTGTAATCTAATTTGTGAATTTAGAAGTTTTTGCATCACTTTCTCACTGATTCAACCTGAAATACATTTGACTTTATAATAATAATTTGATATCGGAGCTTCTGTTAAAAAAGGTAACACATAAATCTAAATAAATAATTAAATATTTTCCCAGTTTAGCAACCATTTGCTGTTCATTATTGTTTCAGCCATCTTAAATCATTTGGCATCATGAATGAATTAAGGCTTCTTGCTTTTCTTTCAAAATTAAAAACCACCAATTGTAATATAATTTATTGGGTCTATATTGGTTTCTCCTACTATGATTTCTCTTGTTTTTTTCATCTTTCCTCTTTTCATAAGCCACTGCTATGCTGTTTGTTCAGAAGCTTTTGGTGAGAAAAACTGTTTAAATCCTTTTCAAAATCCAATTGACCAATACTTTCAACAAGACTCTGATCCACAAGCTAGTTTATATTCTCAAAGAACGCTAAAGGATTTTTGATACAGGACTCACTTTTCCAGAAGCTATATTGATTCTTCTTCAGCAAAAGCTTATCATATGCCTGAGCGTTTTATTTTGAACAATATTTTTTTGCATCCAGAGTATATGGTCAATAAATGATGCCTACTTATTTGGTGGGATGCTTGCAACATCATGTTGGTTTGCAGAATAGTCTCTACATTAAAGATCCTGGATTGCACAGAATAAATACGACTAGTCTATATGGGCAAAATAAGATGTAGGTTTGATTATGAAAGGCTAAAAATATATGTTAGAATGTATGATTTGGTGCTGTACGGACCACTGTGAGTTTGATGTACATGTATAACTCACAGTATATGAAGTATAACTATGATGTATAACTTCATTGGTTAGTCAAAATTATGTGTTACAGTCCGGTGAAGAATGGAAGAACCACAGATGAGATTGTGTGTGTGTGTGTGTGTGGGGGGATATCAATTTCTATCTGAATGTAATCTAGAGGAAAAGTTAGGTGACTGAAATGGATTGCTGGAAAGAAGATAACATAGCACAGAAAAAGTGATTAAGATATTTCGAAATCCAAGAATGAGTGAGAATGATTACAGCATTCTGAGTAATTTTTAGAGAAAGTTATGGTGTTTTTTTTTTAATATGAGGTTTAAACATAAGCTTATTCAAAGTATACACATGGGAAAAATGAACATAACAGGATGAAACAATTAGTGAAGGATCAAAGGTAGATGATAATTTTTTTAATGTAAGACAGTCCATTTCTTGGTAATGTTAATAGGGGATCTAGGGGATAAATGGGAATGGAGGAAAAAGGTAAGAAGAAATAAGAGTGAAACTAAAATAACTGCAGAAAGAAGATGTTTAAGTCAATATAAAAAAAGGACTCTGAAATAAAAGATTGGAACAGCAATAAAAGAATTATATTACATAATGCCAAAAATGCTAATAAAAGCCTGAAAATGATGCTGTTAGAATGGTGAAGTGGAAGAAGCTATGGATGAGGAAAAAAGCATAAATGGGAATGACTGCTGTAAAAAGAAAGATGAGAAGAAGATATTGCATGCTGTGTTGAGAAAGAAAAAGACAACTGGAAGAAATGCATTTAAAAAACAAAAACAAAGAACAATTAAGATTTATAAATAGGACAGGTATACACATTGTTTCAGAAGTGCAAACATTCTCCAGCAGAATGAACAGAATTAAAAATAAAAGTGATGAAAGATTTGGGATGAAGATGAAGTGAGGTCTTGCTTGAAGATATATGTTGTATGGCAGGGGTGTAAAACTCAATTTCATTGAGGGCCACATCAGGATTGGGTTTGATTTTGGAGGGCTGGTGGGGGTGTCGGGTGGGTATGGCCATGGTGTGTGTGGCATGGTGGGCATGACACAGAACCGCACCTCTGCAGACATGGTTTTATAAACTTATAAAAATAGAGAGGCATACATTTCTGTGATTTTGGTATTTTAATACTTACCTGATCTACTTGATCACCTTATTAGAGAGAGACCAGATCAAGAAACTGACTTCATAAAAAGACTAGAACTATAAATTATTGACATAGGCTAGTAGCAGAATTCTGCAGAATCTGTTTTGAGCCTGGATAGCCTCCTGGACCACTCCAGAGGCCCCATTTTGGGCCTTCAAGGCCGCCTGGATGACTCTGGATGCCCCATTTTGGGCCTGGACGGCCTCCTGGACCACTCCAGAGGCCAAAAGATCCGGCCCGCAGGCCTTGAGTTTGACACACCTATTGTATGGCATGGCTAGTGATCTGTAGATGAACAGAATCAAAAGAAATACAGAATCAAAAGAAGTAGCAATGGGCATATGAAGATGCAATTGAGAGAATGTCACTTGATTGATTGATTGATTGATTGATTGATTGATGTTGAGCCCCGGCCGGGACTTGCCATACCTGGGAGGGTGAGAATTGATTTGCCACTCATCTTGTGGTTCAGGTGACTTTGAATGGCTTACATCAAGATAAAACAACATATAACAACAATTATAAATATAAAATGAACTAAAATTACAAAGAAATTAAACTAATTAAAAAAACAAGAGTTTGGAGCGGAGATGGGGGCTTCTGGGTTATGGACCAATTGTAGCTTCCGAATGCTCTTCGAGGGTATCCCCATGTAGAGTGCATTGCAATTATCCAATTTTTCTCCATAGGAGAGGAAAGTTAGCAAAAACATAGGATGATTAGTTTTTAAGTGTAATTGTGAAGGTGTTTGACAGAATTCTAACTGAAAGTGTAGAACAGATCACAAAAAGTGAAAATTGGGAAATGTATTGTGGCTTTATTTCAGCAGGTCATTGAGAAATGAAAGAATGTGAGAAATTTTATTGAATGTTTGTTATTTAAAGAATGTGTAAGCTAAAGAGAATGCTTGAATTATGGAATGCTTTGTGTAAATGTGGAGTTGAAGATTGATGGCCGAATGTGATAAGAGCAGAAAATGTTGGAATTAAAGCATCTATGAGAATAAACGGACTGTTTAGCAAATAGCTCAACATTGAACAAACACTAAGCCAAAGATATCTGATGTCTTCATGGTTAACATATTTATGGATAAATACATAAAGAATGCTTGTAGTAATGTCAAGAGATGTGTTGTTTGAGGCATGAATATCCATATCGTTTTCTATGCAGATAATGCTGTGTTGTTGGCTGAAATCCTGAATGATTTGCAGCAGATATTAGATGGTTATATGATTCAAGAAGAGCATGGATCTGAAAATTAATGTACAAAAGCTCAAAGTAGTTGTGTTTGACAGAGAAAATAGAATTATGATTGCAAGTTATGTATATATATGGCAAAAACAAACAAAAAACTCACCTCTGAGCACGTACCTGAATGTGTGTAGACTATTTACTAAAGGGAAAATAGATGGAAAGAAATTAAGATGTTCAAATGCATACATTTTGTTACAAGGAATGATGTTTGTGGAAATGGTTGCGTAAAAGATGTTTTGTTATATGGAAATAATATATTCCAGAAGAAGTGGTATTCCAGGAGCAACATAAAAGTTGAATGCCATAGGAATAGGGTACCTTAGAACTGCATGATGTAAAACAAGAAGGGTTTAGTGTCAAGAATAAATAAGCACTCAATTAATGTGGACTGAATACAAAAGTGAGAGTGCAGTGTGAAAGCAGCCTGTTGAAATGACTGAGACCATGCAGGTAAATCCTTGGATTATGACGGCAATTGGGACTGGAATTTCTGTTTGTTAAGTAAAGCAATCATAAAGTGCAATGGTACAAACCACCTTGCTTAATGATGGCAATCTCAGCAGTCCCCATTGCCATTGTTAAGCAAGGACCACACAGATCATTAAGCAAGGACTGTTGTGATCTAGGCTTCCTGACTCATTAAAACACACAAGTAGTCCCAAAAGCCTCTTTTATTGCAACAGATGTGAATTATGTTCATTTACATCTGAGTCCCAATTAGTTGCAAAAAGTCCTTCAGGAGAAGTCCTTTGGGATAATCACCAATCTTTATCTCCCTTGACACACTACCAAAGACCCACTTGGCAAAGCCACACGGAGTCCAGAATCAAACAGAGATGCCGACTGGGAACAGAATTAACAATGTTGCTTTCCTGCAAAGGGCCCACATGCCTTTGCTCCTCTTTTAAGCCTTATGGGCAGATACCTTCCAGGAACAGGAGCTGTCCATTGGGAGAGGTGGTCCTGCAAATTACTTTGTTTTTAGCTTGTATCTTGAACTTTTGTTATTCTTTTCCTGAATTCTGTTTAACATTTCTTATTCTGAAAGCAAATAATGTGATGAGTATATGTATTTTAAACATATTTTCCTGAAAATGTCATTTCAGGCATGCCTCCCCTGTAACCTATGTAAGTAAAAAAAAAAATCAGTAATATTTTCTGCTACCTTCCCCTTTAGCATTCATTTATTTCTATCATCGCTCAGTGGATCAACCTTCTGCCCATTTGCCTCCCTACTTTTCTTGCATTTTTGTTCTTGTTGGTTTAATAGCAATGTGCTTCTGAAATCCATCTTTACATCCTTTTATTTTCTTGTATTTAATTTGGTTCACATCTATGTTAACTTTGCATCCTGTCAAAGTTTGCACAGAACTTTCTTCCCACCCTTTTATTTGGTTATTTGATGCTGCTTGTTAACTATGCTAGTGACTTCGTGGACACAGCAGTGCTTTTCCTGACCCATTGTATCTATTATTTACTAAGCTGCTATTATTAGGAATTTGAGCAATCACTTGGCTTTTCAATTTCAATTTCAATCAATTAGCTTATCGCTAATTGCTTTATCTCCTCTTTCTACAGGGCTCTAAGAAAGTCTCAATGTTTGATACTAACATGTTTTTCAACTTTGGCAACTTGAAGATGGGTGGACTTTAAACCCAGAATTCTGTGAGCTGAAGTGCACTTATCTTCAGGTTGCCAAAGTGGAAAAACTGTAATGGCATGTAGGAATTACTTTGGAAGAAAGGGCAAGAAAGCTTAATTAACAGTATAGTCAGATAAAAGCCAACTTAGTCCTTAGCAGGAATGTGGGTGGGGCAAGAGACTCAGAAGAGACCATCCCTAGTTTCTTGGGCTGTGAAGGAGATGGAGGGAGAGAGAAGAATTTTCAGACTTGTAAGATTCTGTTAATGTAACCTTGCAATAAAGTAGAATTAGCTCATCTGGTCATGTTTTCTGCCTGGTCTATTTAATAAGGCTGACAGAAATACTGAGTTAAAAGCTGGGTTGCAAGCTGAGGCACATAATCACAATATATAACAATGATCTATGATGCATTTAAATATTTCCTGATCATACAGTTATAAAGTATAAAATCTCTTGAAATAGTAAATTAAGTGGAACAGTAGCTGGTTCTGCAGTAGCTCATACACTTCAAAAATACCATTCTCTAAGTGTTAATTGTGGTTAGTGGTATTTTCCACAGAGAAGAAAGTATTCAGCTTGTCCTATTTCTATCTGCTTTATGAAGTAGAGTTTAGAAACATCATTAGCATACTTATTTATTAGCTAGAATGGAGTGCCAGAGTTATAAAGATATGCAATAAGCTTTGTTAAATATTCACTTCTCAGCCATAGATTAACGCAAAATTGCTGTAGATTTCAGTCATGAACCCAGAGATGAAGCAATGTGCTGCTTTCCCATTTGTTGTGTAGAGTCAGAATACATTATTTAAACTGTGGTAATAATGGCATGGAGGGTGGGAACCCAGTATGACTCTTCAAACAAGTTTTGCTTCTCTTTCATCATATTAAATGTAGCAATCACCTACATATAATAATAAAATAAAAAGGTGTGTTGTAATGTTTCAAATCCTACTTGATCAACAAAGAGAAAGAAGCAGGGGTAACCACAAGGTATGGTCAAAATTCAAGGTCGACTCAGCCTTCCATCCTTTCTAAGGTGGATAAAATGAGGACCCAGATTGTGGGGGGCAATAAGCTGAC
>JANHZT010005928.1:30476-41159 GCA_032468215.1 Stegonotus admiraltiensis | reverse complement strand
TATCATCTTCACTCCATACAATCCCCCCTCCCATTTTCCCACAGTAGAATTTGTGGCAGGCCTGAAGGCTCAAAGGTGAAAAGATGGCTTCCAGTCTGACAATGTATTTATGATGGTTGCAGTGCACATGATCACTTTTTTGCACCCTTCTGACCAGCAAAGTCAATGGGAAAGCCAGATTCACTTAACAACCATGTTGCTAACTTAACAACTGCAGTGATTCACTTAACTGTGGACAGAAAGGTCGTAAAATGGGGCAAAACTCACTTAACTACTGGCTCACTTAGCAACATAAATTTTGGGCTTCATTGTGGTCATACGTTGAGGACTACCGGTACTCATTCTTTCTAACCCAAGGTGGAGAAACGAAAATGTTCTAGCTCAGGGCAGGTGGGGGAATTAGTGTGCTGTGCTGGAGAAAGTGCACTGCCTTTCCTCCCTGCGCTGGACTACCGAGCATTTCTAACTTTCTAGCACGATGATGGGGAGGGGAACCAATTTGCTGGGCCAGAGAAAGGAAGCTCAGCAGAGGTGGGTTTCACATACTTTTACCACTGGTTTGCTGCACACTGAGAATGTGAGCATGCATGCAGCCTTCCACACATGCACTTTGCTTGCGCGTGTGGCTTGCATGCATGCGTACAGCTTAGAAAACATGGCTAAGTAGGATGGCATAGTGCTGGGGCGGGCGGGCAGGTCGCCCACAGGTCGCCACTACCGGTTTGCCTGAACTGGTCTGAACCGGCTGAATACCACCACTGAAGTTCAGATCAGAAGCCTTTCCAGCCCAGTGCCCTATTTCTGCACATTGCAGGGAGCTGCCCGGCTACTTTAAAATATTCAGCTGCATCTGCATACGAATAACATCACAGGGGTCTCTCAGTAAACAACTGAAGTGACTAAAATTTTTCTTAGTTTTTTTAAAAGTATAATAACGTTTCCCAAATTCATACAAAAAAGTAATCAAGTAGGCAACAAGCTTAAGGGTTAGACATTCACTGTAATAAAGAACTTGTCGATCAAAAAGGTCAGCAGTTTGGCGGTTCGAATCCCTAGTACAGGTCTCCTGCGTGAGCAGGGGGTTGGACTAGATGACCTCCAAGATCCCTTCCAACTCTGTACTGTTAAACTTTTTCTTTCAGTTGCGTGAATTTGATAATTTGTGGTCTTAATTTTAATCATAAATAGTATTTCTAGCTGTTATAAACTTATTTAACAAATATTTATGATGGCTAATAAATGTATCCTAGTTCAGTACTACATCCTCATCCTCATCACAGTTGTGCTACATAATTAGCTTTATAACTAAAGAAGGGGATTCCAAGTCTATACTTTGCCCTGGTGCTAAAATTAGTCACTTACAAAAATCTTATTTTCTAAACTGATTGCAGACAATGTTGTTAGAGCAGAATATATACTGCTCCCATTTTCTCAATTGTGGCTCAGCACTGCCACCCAGTGCCCAGAAAGCGCTAAATCTTCCCTAGTTAAGCTTGAAATTTTGTTTGGGGCAGGAATTGAACATTTTGTTTTCTTTCAAAAACACTATATCAGTGCAAGCACACACATTTCTCTGGAAACTGCTGATATATTTTTATTTGGAGTAGAGCTAGAAGGGCTTTTAAGTAAATGTGGTGATATCATCATATAATTAGTACTCATGAAGCAACATTTTGGTGTCGAGGGCTTCACAGTCATTCCCTGAAGCCTTCTGGAAAATCCAGATTTTTACCAGCTTCTGGGAGGCCACGAGAACGGGGCTGTTCTTTCTTTGGGGGAGGGGCAACCTATTCCATAGAGAAAAGCTACTGCAGGGAACTACTCGTTCTTAGCTCCTACTGCCACATTTCCTGGGAGGTGGGAATCATTAGTAGATACTTTTTGGTTGTCCAGGTCAGATAGACAGAAGGTATCTGCAAAAGGTGGGCTCTTAGGTACCAGGTTTCAAGGCTTAAAGGTTGCCACCAAAATCCTGAATTACACTTGGAAGCACACTGATAGTCAATGCAGCTCCCACAATACTGGTGTAATATAAGTATCATGATTGATTAATAAGCATGTGTGCAGCTGCATTATGAACTAGCTGAAGTTTTTGAATGGTCATGAAGAATATCCCCATGTAGACAAAAAATGGAAGCCTAGATGAGAGATGACAAGCATCTTAGCCCATCCTGTTTTAAGGTCATAACTAGTGCATCTGGTAGAACTGGCCAAAGAATCTCTTGGCCATAGTGTCAGACCTGCCCCAGTTAGGTTCCTAGGAAAGAAAGACACTCAACTCCATTTGGTTGAAGCGATAGGTCCTTTACTAGAGGTTACTGGCTGCAGTAAAATCAGGCTAGAACTAAGATTTCTGCACAGAAGGTTACAAACTTTCCCCCCTCATCCCAGCCCTCCCCCCTTGACCAGTTTGTCTTTGGCCAATAGAGACCCACAAAGGTGTTTTGAGAATTGCTTGGATGTTTGGAGCAATCCACATTCCATTCTCAGGCTTCGTGGCCTTGAAGGCTGGCACAGGCTGGTTTCATGCATCTCGGGTCTCTATCAAGATGTCAGCCCACTCCCAATTTCCCATCCCTGTCCCATACATGTTTTTTGCCCCTAGCCTTTGATGGCAGGATGCTGGCAAGGTGCCAAGCCAAAGACGGTAGAACTGAGACATGGCTTTCATCTGCTCATCTAGCAGGAGCTGTGAGTCCAAAAGGACCCTCTCCCCCAGATTGCAAATATGCTGATTCCACTGGGAGTCATAGTTGATACAATTGTAGAGTCAATGGGCTTTGGAACTGCCTTGCTTGGGTTAAATTAATGGCCATCAGTATTCACTCACAGTACTGGAATTGACAGAGATATATAATATCTCCCAATTTTTCAGTGCATCTACTATAACAACACAAGCATAGTGCTTTTAGAGTGCATGCATTTAAAAGTGCCTTCATTCTAATTAATGTTTCTGAATAATGAAAAAAAAACTATACTTAAAAAAAAGTATAAGGTCACCATGCCTGAGTGAAACATGTCCTTGAGTTATTTCACTCAACCTGTTTAATATATAAAGGTCTGTTAATGTTCATATATTGGAAGCAAAAAAAAGTATTAAAAAGCAATATTTTTTAAAAAAAACCTAAAATCATCAAATAAGATGCTTGTTGCCTTACCAAAAATATTCTAAGCTACTTATCACTCTGATTATTAAAAAAAGAAAAACTTGGAGCATGTTTGTTTAATAGAATAAGTAGCTTATATTAATCATTAAGCTTGCCCTGAGGGAAAATGGGTTTTCTCCCCCTTTTATTTTTTTCTGTCACAAGCATTCAGAATGGTCATGGAACAACTTATTCCAGTTTTCAAAAGAAAGTAATATTTGGATGGGTTTTTCCCCCCTCTAATCTTTGATTCAGTACCAGAAAGAAGAATGGAACAAAATGAAATTTTATGCATTTAAAGGAACTGTATTGAACAACTAATTCTGAATTTCCATTTACCACAATCAGAATGTTTGATCAAAAAAGAGGAAAAAACAAATGCTATAATGGTAGGTTTCAAATTTTATTAATTTTGAAATAAGTATATTGATGATGGTTGTTTTACTGTAGATTAATGATTTGAAGGGAAAAAGAGAGAGACTCCAGTATATATGGGCATCTAGATGTGCTTTCCCAGTCTTAATGCTGTTCACTTACTGACCTAGAAAAATGTGAAAGATTTTCTAGCCAGGATACCAGCTGTATACACCATTATTTGTTGCTTAGCAGAAAGGTTTTTGTGTTATTGTTTTCTGAAGCTGAGAAATCTTCTAAGATTGTAAATTGACCTAAAGAAATAAATTATTATCCACAAAACATTCCATATAGCTAGTGAATGAAGTGAAAGTAATTGAAATCTTCCTCTCACTCCAAATTTGTATATTGCCACATAGAACTGGTTTTTAGACCTGTTTGCAACGACAATGAAATTAAACAAATCCATTAAATCTACAGAATGCTTTGTTAAAACCAACCAATGTAGCTGGTACTAGAAGGAGAATAACAAAGAAGCCACTTTATTTCTTTGGGAGGGAATTTCATTATGAGGTACATAATACCGGGTTTTTGAGGGTGAAACGTTAATAGATTGATCCTGATATAGGCAGATTAATACAACCATAAGAATTTAGTTAGGGGTCCAAGCTGTTAATGCCTTGATAGATAAGCACCACTACTTCAAATAAAAACAGAAAATCTGCCTGAGATTATCTTCTTATGGAAGAGCGATGCTTTAAGTCATATTCAAAACTTCTCGGGATCCTGAGACACTGCATATACTTCCTAGGATGAGAGTAACTATATGTTAGCTACTGACATAGAATGGTGGGATGTTGCCTTAGAAAAAAAATGTGTTTGTGGCATACTGGCCAAAATATGACACAAGTGACCACTACTATCCTTAATATCACTGTGGAATGCTGCACATGGCAGCAGTGTTCATTTAAAAAAGCTTTTTTTATTTTAAATATGTCAATATAATATTTAAATATATTAAATAAATAAATTTTATTCATATGTACTCATGGCAAAAGAATAAGTGCAAATCTAAAAACATGATCTGTTTGATTTTTTTTAATGGGGAAAGATTGAGAAAATTAAGGAGGGATGCAAGTGTAATAAGAAATGTTGAGCATTGGACATTCTGTTGTTTGGCAGTGTCATAACTAGAACTTAGGAAAAATGAATATGGAAGGAAAAGGAAGAAGTAAAAGAAATAATAATGAATTTGCAGTACAATTTGCAGTACAAGAGAAGAAAGTATGAGATGTGTAGAAAACAGTATTTGAGAATGCTATTAGAAAATGTCCAAACAAAATGAATAGATAGTGGGGGAAAAACAAACTTAAGGAAAGGGTTTGTTGTTTACTCTATTTATAAATGAATTTGTGTGATCTTGTTAAAGGTTGACATGTGATTATGCATTTGATTTTGTATAGCAGGCTAAGTGGATGGCTGTGAATCCAAATGATTTTCAGTAAGTTTTAGATTCTATGATACCGTCAGAGGTATAGAGTTGAAAAATGATGTCCTGAAGACCAAGACTGTTGTGTTGATAGAAGAAATAGAATGGAATGAAATATTACAAGTTATATATCAGTATCAAAAGGAAAACAGAGATATGCGTTTTGCATTTTGTTAGAATTTTTTTTCCTACTAAAGACAGAAAAATGAATGGAAACTTATTAGACGTGAAAATTTTGTTAGAAAAAGAAATTAATATGTTGCAAAGGATGAAAGAAAGTAGTATGGTCGTATTTATAGAATAAATGAGCTGTATTTGGACAGAACATATAAGGAGTAGATAAACAAAATTAAAAGACAAAAGGCAACAAATGAAGCTGTCTATAGTATGGTAGAAGTAAAGGTAATTCTGCAAGGATAGAGCAATAGGGAGATGCATACTGTTGGCACAAGCCAGATTTAGCTATATTCCCCCCCCCCTTTTTTTTCTTATCTCAGCCTTTAATTTATTTGACTCACTATTTTTCATTCCTTTTCTGTGCTTTGCATAAAGTTGCTTATCCCAAAAGGGAAAAGCATGATGGGGAAGCATACATGCAGGGAAGCAGAATTTTTCTGTATCTTCTCAGATCTATCTTCTATGCCTTTGATTTAAAGACATGAGAAGAAATTTCTCTTTGACAGGTTTTTTCCCCTGGTTTTATATAACTATTCTGATCTGGTTTTAAATGTCTACTGGGCATCTATCTCTATGCTGCAAAGGGATCTAATGTGAATAAAGGAATGTAGAGTATATTTCTCTTGCAGGGAAAATGGGAAAAACTGCTGAGCTTTGATCATTTATGATGTTGCAATCTCAACAGGAAGTCCCAAATTGAAAGCATAGGAGGAGGATAAAGATGGATTTTTTAATGTCATTCTTTTTCAAGGCTCTGCTTCTTTTTGTTGCAGGTAAGTTCTATGAAACCACTTTAAGAAGCAACATCATTATATAACATATTCATTAGAGAAGTATGTCTGCCTATTTGATCCTATCAAGCAAGGGAAAATCTCATGAGATTCCTTTTGTTTGAATATTAACATAAAACAAGGCACATATAAGAGAAATGAAAGGTAATTGCAGTCATCTCTGGCTCCACCGTGTTCATACCACACTGTTGTGGGTCCCTGTGCACCTTCCTCCTCCTGTTGGCAGCCACCTTAGGTCTTGTTGCTGTCGTACCACATCGCAGCAGCCACTTACCTACCCTACCCAATCAAAGTGAGAAAGTCCTTGCTTAAAGAGCTACAAACCTCACTTAACCAGAGCAACAGGGACGGCTCATATTGCCATCACATGACATCATGTGTCATAACTGTACCACTTTGTGGCAAAATTTCTAGTCCCAATTACCGACATTAAGCAAGGACTACCTATTTATAAGAAAAGTGGCTGTCTCTGCCATTATTTAACAGACAGTATTTTCTTTCTTTTTAGTTAACTTGGAAAAGTTAATCATGGAACCTAAAGCTGGCAGCCTTGGTGGTGGAACCTGGATCACAATAAACTTTGATGGTACTTTGAATACCTGTTCCAACTGTTGGGTATTGATTTTTTTTAGATAAGCAGTTCCTTTGCATGGTTTAGGACAACATTATCTTAGGAACCTTGTGGCTCTCCAGATATTGCTGAATTACAGCTTACCTGATCTGCAATTCGATTCTTCAGAGCAAAATGGAATAGCAAAATACCTCTTTTAGAATAGACTTTGCCAAATACACTTTGGAATTCTTTGATTTCAAATTCCAGTAGTAATGTATGACTGGGAAAGCTGGATTTTGAGCATGAGTAAGAAAAAGAAGGTAGACTCTTTCAAATTATGGATATGATTTTACTAAAACATCATGGGTTGCAAGAACCCCAAAATAAAAAATAATTGTTTCCTTAAGGCAAAGAAAAGTTCGGTATAATATGTGAGCAGAGAATAGACTTAGAGAGCAATGACTATACTTAGCAAGGTTGAGAATAGTAAACACAGAAGAAGAAAACCATGCAGGTAGGTGGGTGGAATCAAGGACATGCTTTAGAAACTCTACAACTTTTTACTAGAAAAGTATTGCAGTACCCAGCATTGATTCTTCCATCAATAGAAGTTGAGCTCAGATTGATGGAATTTTAAATCTCCTGAATCTCAGGCAGCATTCCTTAAAAAATAAATGCTGAAATCAGACAATGTTGAAAATATTAGAGAAGTTTGTGGCCAAGCATAAAAACAAAAGTACAGACCTTTTGTTCTCAGGCTGCATAACCTTTCTGTTTTTAAAGAGCCATTCCTAGTGTGTAAATAGAAATACTGGTCCTGAGAAACAGTAAGCCCCATGTTCTATAATTATGCAAACAAAAGAAAACTAGGAATAACTTGGCAATCAGTAAATTGCCATAAAGTTATGAAGAATGAAGAAAGAACTAAAAGAAAAGATAATATATTGTATATTTTAATATACTTGTCCTTATTATAGGTTTGAAAGCATGTGTGCTATACTAGTAATATTTGAACCTGGTACATTTTATGAAAAGGAATACCATGTTTCCCCGAAAATAAGCCCTGTCTTATATATTTTTTGAACCGTGAAATAAGCGCTTGGCCTTATTGCCATGTGCTCAAAAGCCTGATTGGGCTTATTATCAGGGGATGTCTTATTTTGGGGGAAACAGAGTATCAATATTTATTTATTAATTTTTATGCCACCTTATAAAGTGACTTTTTATCCTATACAATCTTCTTTACTTCAAAAATATTTCAGGTTTGAAATGTGATGTGAATGTGCCATCAGATAAATAGTAATAATAATGTTTGAGGTTTTATTTATTAGTTTGTTGCTTACCATTAGGTCTCTCTCATTTGGTCAACTGGTCACAGCTCGAAGTGGCATTATGGAATCCAGAACTGCCTCCAGTGCTGTGTGACATTATGCCTGCCAGTTTCTTCATGTCCACAATAAAATGCCAGACAAGGTAAAATTATTTTCTGCATGATAATTACTAGAAGCAGAGCATAATATTACATGCCTGTGACCATATAGTTAAGATATTTCTTATAGACTATTCAGTGTTTTGAGTTTCCTTTAAACTTAGTGGGCATCCAAACAAGTTTTAAAATGTACCAGAAACATACTGGACATAGGAAGATATTGGTGCCAGATCCCTTTGTCCATCTTACCTATTATTCTGACTAGAACACTAGGCCAGATAAGCTGTCATCTCCAGATGTTCCATCATCATATCCTGAAGAATCAATGGAAAACTAGTTGGGGAATTATCTGCCATAAGATCTAGATGGCACTATGTTGCCTGTCCCTGTTTTAGAATTATATGGATGACAATACTCACTTGACATTTGGCTACAAAATTATTTTGTTCTATATTGTCACATTATTAAAGTTTTCTTTGCTTATGTTATTCATTTCTATCTTTCCTATCTTGTTGTTTTCAAATCTTTTTCAATTCACTGGTCAGACTAAACAGGGAATAAGTCCTATTGTAATGAGAATTAACCGATTCATTTGTTTTTAAAGCTTAATATAAGTCTCATGAGTCATCATCATTTTAAAATAAAGGTAAAATAATTGTCCTGTTTTATATAATATTTCAAGGCAAGGAAGGCCAGTGACTTTGATATATGGATGTTAGGGGAGCTGTGGTGTAAGAGTTTTGCAGATGGGTAGGTAAAGTCAACACAGACTAAGAAGTCATATTGTTGAGTAGGCTCTACAGCTCCCCAGGCCTGGTGACATATTTCTGTTAAGAAACTGATGAATAACAGTAAAATAGTTTTAGTCTGTGTTCTGACCTAAAAGCCAAGGAGGAAGTTAGCATTTTAAAAACACATGAATAATGATTAACAAGTCTAACACATACCTGAACAGTGACAGAAAAATATTTAAGCCTAAAGATTAGGTTTCTGGATAATTATTACTAACTTAAACCATTGACCTAGTGTACTTTGCTGGTAGTTTGTAACTGTATTCCATATAGAGTTTGTTTTTTTCCACCTCCATCCTTACAATAAACCAAAACCAGCCAACCAACCTATCTATCTATCTATCTATCTATCTATCTATCTATCTATCTATCTATCTATCTATCTATCTACACACACACATACATACATACACATACATATATACACATACATATATACACATACATACATATATATATATATATATATATACACATACATATATACATATACATATACATATACATACATACATACATACATACATACATACATACATATTGCTCGGTTTTGTTTTGTACAACATTTTTTTTCCTGAAAGAGCCACATCAGTAACTGAAATGCAGCAAGACATGGTTTGTTTTTTCTATGTGAGGAAAAGCTTACTCTGTTTAAAACTGTACAGTGCTACTGTAAGCACAAGATCTCTTCAACTGTTGCAGTGATGAAACTGTTTGCTCTTATGTATATTTGAAAAGCCTTAGTTCTTAGCTGGCATGTAGTAAAAATAATAGAATTGTTCCCTTTTTTTACCATATGCAAACCAGTCAGTTTTAGGGCTGTTCAATTAGATTAATAGATAAGACTATACGTAGCTAAGTTATTAAGATGAAGCTGCCATATCTTCTTGATTCTTCGTCCTCACATCCAGTTCTATTGTTAGTTTCCTTTCCCACCTGCTGTTCTGTATCCTGAAGTTTCTTCTCTATCATTCATCCTCTACTATAGAAAGTTGAGGGCAAACAAATTTTGTAGACAAAGTCAGGCAGAGGAAACCACAGCCTCCTTATGTCTAGCTTTAGTTATAAAATTAATTGAATAATGCAAAATGAGAAACTCATTGTCTCTCTTATGAACAGTGAGTGTTTCTCTGTTTTCACTATTTTACTTGAAGATCTTCTCCATGGGAAGGACTTTACCATCTCTTGTTGAGTTTGAATGAACAGAGTATCAGCAACCAAGATGAATTACGTGAAGAGAACTGTACATTCCAGGTACATAATAAAATAACTTAAGTAGTAAGACTCCGATGACCAGGACCAGTGACAGATTATTATTTTTATTCCAAGAAGAATTTGAATATTCAAGATTAGTTTTGCTTTATGATCTCGTGGAATATCATTTTTCTATGTTAAATTGTACCTCTTTTCCTATACTTGGGGCAGAGTTCTGAAAGAGAAATCATCTAAGGTTTTCTATCATTGTAACTAGATAATGGAACTGTATCAACACAAATGTGCTTTAAATGATAAACAAAAGCAAAATACAAATGCAAAAAAATCTGTACATCAGAACTTCTAGCATTCTCTACAAATACAACCTAATTTTCATTGTGCATGACAACATATTAACATATTGCATATTAAATTGCTTGTTCTCCGGTTCAGTTGGCTTACAAAAATTGTGATAACTCTTGGAGAGATACAGATGAAACATATACCAAGTAAATAAAACATGAATTGCTGCTTTTTGTTTTGGCAACCTGGGACCTGTGGACATGAAAAAAAAGTATTACCTCTCTAATAGTTGTGACAATATAGACAGCATCTGGCTATGACCAATTTTGGGAAAAGGTGTTCCATTTTTTAAAAAAAATATTTATATGCTTCCCTTCTCCAGAGACTCAAGGCGGCTTACAATGCGTTAAGCAATAGCCTTCATACTTCTGTATATTTATACAAAGTCAGCTTATT
>JANHZT010005927.1:12764-25752 GCA_032468215.1 Stegonotus admiraltiensis | reverse complement strand
GCCTGGGGAGGGCGAAAACGGCCTCCCCATGCCCCGAGGCCCTCTGGAGGCCGGAATCAGCGCATTTCCCGACTTCTGGTGGGCCCGGAAGGCCCGAAAATTACCTGGCCGGCTTGCACATTGCGTGCTGGAACTGAGCTAGGGCAACACTCATGTGCCCACAGATATGGCTCTGTGTGCCACCTGTGGCACACATGTCATAGGTTCGCCATCACGGTTCTATGTCCTTCAGCTATATTCCAAATACGGGATCTTTCCCCTGCTTTCCATTAACAGCTCTATTGAATCCTATTATTCTATTGAAAATTCTTGTTTGCCATAACAGCAGGAGTTCATGAATAGCAACAAAAGTACAAATGTTAGGAGCTTTTAAAAGAAAAAAAAAGTTTAATAGGCCGCAATACTACCTCCTTCTACATGGCACACATTGTTTCCTGAAGTTTACATCTTCTATTATCAGTCAGACAATTTTAGATATTGATACCAATATCTTTTGATACCATTTATAACTGTTTACCTGTCAGCCCTGCAAGCTCCTGACCTGGTCAGGTACCAGACACCACTTAATTCACATATGGTATAATAACGGATTTTTGAAATCCTGACAGACTTTCT
This sequence comes from Stegonotus admiraltiensis, assembly GCA_032468215.1. Lineage (NCBI taxonomy): Eukaryota > Metazoa > Chordata > Lepidosauria > Squamata > Colubridae > Stegonotus > Stegonotus admiraltiensis. The sequence goes on along the minus strand of JANHZT010005927.1, from coordinate 25,137 downwards.
ATTTCATCTACCACCCAAGAGAATCAAGATAGACCAAATTTCAGTTTCTTCTTACACCTTCCTGTCTTTTTGGGCTAAACTGTTGTTTTTGTAACAGCTGCCATATATTTCTTCAAGGCTACCTTCATAACCACCTGCACTCCTTCATACTTTTTCCTTTTCCCATCCTCTTGCTTGGAGTAGAGAGCTAATACCACCCATGCCTTCAGATTCTTTTGTTTCTCTCCTAAACATTCAGTCTATTCCACAAGTAATTTTTTTGTTAGATCTCACTATTCATTGAGTAAACTTGCTCCCTTAAAACTGCTTTATCTTCTTCACTACAGGTTTCCACAAGTCTCAGCCTGCTCAGCAGGAAATTGCCACCCAATCACCCATAAAGGACAATCAGGTTTCCCTGCCCATTCATGTCTGACTCTAGAGCGCAGTGCGCTCTGTTTCTTGGCCAAAGGAGCCAGCATTGTCTGCTGACATTTTCCATAGTCATGTGGCTGGCATGGCTATATGCCAAAGGTGCATGGAACATTGGTACCTTCCTACCAAAGTAATATCTATTTATCTACTCGCGTTTGCATGCTTTTGATCTGCTAAGTGAGCAGGAGCTGGAGCAGGAATGGGAACTCACCCCATTGACACTTGGGTCTCAAACCTAGGCTGTCAGTTTTCTAGCTGACAAGCTCAGTTTCTTTAACTGCTGAGACATCGCAGTCCCTTGGACCATCAGTAGTTTTTATTATACCACCCTAGGAATAAGAAACCACTTAGAGAATGACTTTACAGCTCAGAGGACAGACCCTCAATACAAGCTTTTATGGAGATTCCTCATTCGGGTTGAACTCCATGAATAAACTCCTCTTAATACTACAGATACTTTAGATTACAAGTTACACTCTGATCATGATAGCTGGATTTATAGACTTTAAAAATCCAAGCATTGATAGGTACCGGATTACTTTTCTCAGCTGAAAAAAAAATGCATGCTTTTGGTCTTTTAATAATTCTTTTCTAAAAGCCACTGCTGCCTTTTTCTCCCAGCAAAAAAATTCTAACTGCTGGTATAAAGAATACTTGCATTAGAAATGTCAGAGAAAGCTCTTTGTTATATTATGCTAAAGCAGATTACAAAAACAGGCTGAAAGTTAAGCAATTAGGCATTCATACATTTATCCTTTCCTAGCTCTTTTCTCCCTCCAGAAAGCCATCCTGACATCCCAACAGGCTAATATTGGCTTCAGGAATACAATGTCTGAAACCACATATTAAGTAAATCTGAGATCTCAAGCCCAGATCAACACAGTGCAAAAATCTATGTCTTGGGCAGAACTTTAGGTTGGCCTTATAAAAAGGCCATGCTTTTTCTGTTGCAAGTCAATGTTTAAAATATTTATTACTTGCTTTCTTGTACTTTTGATCCTTTGTTGCTTCTTATCTGGAACTATAACAGCAAAAGAATCAAAAATAAAATGCGAAGGAAAGTATATAATTAAAAATCAAGTACAAGGCTACTTAGGGTTCAAGTCTGGGAAAAAAAAGAGATAGAATAAACTCTCTAAAACTAAACTTGTCTTTGCTGAGTTTTCTAAATTATATATATAAAGTGAGAAAAGTTTAATGTAGCAGTTTAAAGGCACCAAGCTCAAAACTGGGAGAATATGAGTTTTAGTGCTACCTTGGGCACAAAGCTAGCTGGGTGATCCTGGGGCAGTCACTCTCTCTCAGCCTTAGGAAGCAGGCAAAGGAAAGCCACTTATGAAAATGTTGGCAAATAAATTGCAGGGACTTGTCCAAGCACTTACCAAAAGTCAATAATAACTGGAAAGCACAAATAGTAAAACATGGCTCCTAAACCAGTTGAGATGCTAAGTTCTTGAAAGTAAAGAGTCAAGGTTTCATAACATGTTATCACTTATTGTGATACTCTTGGCATTGTTACCCTTCAAAAGTATTTATTTGGAACAACAGGACATTGATTGAACGTGGCTTAGCATCTTATGTAAACCTGGTTCATATGGTTCAGTGTATTGTGCAAACTCAGAATGAGTTAATTCAGGCACTAGGTAAAGTTTTGGAAGGCAGCTTTATAATAGCCATTTTAGATCTCAGTCTAAATCATTTAAATGTAGATTTTTTTTAAAAAAAATGCCTTTATTATTTTTTATAAATAACTCAAGGTGGTGAACGTCCCTACCAGTAGTGGTTTTCACTTACCTTCGCTACTGGTTCGGAACTGTGAGCGCACTCATGTACGGCGCTTCTGCACATGGGCATAACATCCTTTATGACGTCTGCCTGCTGCCGCCGCTACCAATTCACCTGAACCGGGGCGAACCGGTAGAAACCCACCAGTGGTCCCTACTACTCCTTCCTTCCTCCTCCTATTTTCCCCACAACACTGTAATTGGGCTAGAACTCGGTCTCCTAGATTCTAGGCTAGTGCCTTTTCATGATAAAAATACAAACAATATGACTTCTCCATCACAAGACCTTCACCTGACTCATATCTGACCCCTCACAAGACTCATCACAAGACCTTCACCTGAAGTGACCCACACCTGAGCCAAAACTCATCACAAGACCCTCACCTGAAGTGACCCTTCCATCCAAGACCTATGGACCATACGACGCCCTTATAAGCATTATAAGAACACCCTGAAGATGCTATCTAGCCTGATAATGAAACATTTGGAAACCAACACACAAGCTTGGAGAATGAACCTCCACTCTCATCCTACACCCAAGCTACAGACATTTGCCACTATTGCAAACAAACAATCATGTATTATATTATACATTTTACAATTATAATCTAATTACAATTTCATAATCTAATCATTTTTATTTTATTTTCCCTTCCCATTCTTATTCCTTTTATGCCACTATTTTTAAATTATAAAGTTGGGGACAAGTTTCTTTTTACTGATCCACTCTGGGAACCTCTGATTAGACAGTAAGAATAAAATGCTTCAAATAAGTAGAGCTGATTTGCAATCTGATATAACTTCCATTGTATAAAACAAAGGATATCTGGAATTCACATATAACTGAGACTACAAAGCCATGCTTTCATTATAAACATATTAACTGATATGCTATTGGGGAGTTATTGAAATTAAAATTTAATTATCAAATTATGGATGTCATCTACAAACAATTCATGGTTCTTTTTTTCAAAAGGATTTATAAAAGGCAAAGTCCTGACTTTGGGAACAAGGGAATAAAGAGAAATTTGGGATATCTTTGCTTAAATAAACTCTTAATAAATGGATTAATAAGTCACATGCTTCTCTCTTCTCTCAAAATTTCTTATACTTGTCATATATCCCCAGGACTGGAGAAGAACAGAAAAGGAACAATTTTCTTTATGTTCAGATTAATAATATTAATTGGGAAAATGGGTATTTGTTTGTTTGTTTATAGAATTTAAGTGACCAGCTACAGTATCTCAGTCAAGGCAAAACATTAAACAAGCAATAATAATAAGAAAGCTGAGGATAAAATCCAATTAAAATGGATATATGTTGGATCTGCTAATAGCCTGGCCTCAGTGCCCCAGTGGGGAAAGTCATGTCCTCAAAATCTTTGAGAAGGCTAAGAGGGGCCTGGCTGCCAGGGTCTGGAGGGCATGTGTGTATATGTGTGTGCCTCTCTCTGTGTGTCTCTATGCTGTTCCATAAGACAGATGCTGTAATGCAGGGATGTCACATCATCACGGCAGCGTCACGTGACGTATCAGGACTTTTTCCCCTTTCACTAAACTGGGCATGGGCATGGGCGTGGCCAGTGCGTGATGCATCCATCCAGCCCGCTGGCTGGGAGTTTGACGGCCTTGCTGTAATCCATAAGGAACACAACCTGGGGCCATTAGATGGCACTGTTGCAGAGAAGGGATCATCAGGTTAAAATGAATGGAGAATAATGTGAAACCTATTTATAGACAACTCAAAGCTCTTAAATTCTGGCTTTCTACTCCTGTGGTTTCTGTCTTACAGAAAGAGTGCCATTTTCCTCAATCTGTCTGTACTTGGGTTTTGTAGCTAGAACAGTGAGGGATGAACAGTACAATCACCAGATGAATTCGAGGTTGACTGACCAACTGCACTCAGCGTGTAGTCTTCAATGGATCTACATCAACATGGAGGAAAAGCATGCAGTGAAGGAAAACTCATCAAATTTGCAGATGACACCAAGTTGGAGGGAATTGCTAACTCTTTGGAAGACAGGCTCAAAATCCAGAAAGGCTTTGACAGATTTGAGCACTGGGCCTTGGTTAACAAGATGCATTTCAGTGGTGAGAAAAGTGAGGTCTTTTAAAGCCCTGAGATCAGAAGGCATATAGCACTTGGAAGAACTGCAATGTCTGACATGAATAACATCTGGAACAGTAAAGATATTAGCCTCCCAACCAAATGCAAATTAATCAGAGCAATAATTTTTCCAGTTTCTACTTATGGCTGCGAAACTTGGACTCTGAAAAAAGCAGATAGCAGAAGGGTTGATGCCTTCAAATTATGGTGCTGGATATGACTATTACACATCCCGTGGACTGCAAAAGTCACAAACAAAGAAGTTCTAGACAGAGCTTCACCAAACATATCACTCAAATACAGGATCACCAAACAAAGGCTAGCATACTTTGGCCATGTCATGTGAGTTGACTCACTCAAAAAGTCAATCATGTAGTGATCAGCAGAAAAAAGGAGAAGGGGCCAGGATAGTACCCATTGGCTGGGCAATATAAAGGATGACACCAGAATCACCACGGCACATCTGAAGAAGGTGATACAAGACAGAGAGGCAGGAGGAGTGTTTATTCATAGAGTAGCCAAGTGTCGGGCACAACTGAATTGTTGACAAAAATGGCAGAGAAAAATTAATTGTAGCAGAAGGGGACAGAGATTTGGATCTTTCTAACTGACCAAATTATTTTAACTTTGGGGAGGGGGATGTCACATTTATATATCTATTTATCCTGGTTGGAAGTTGAAGACAACTGGATTTCTTTTTCTCTTTGGTATGAAATGTTTTGCTTTTTATCCAAGTAGCTTCTTCAATTCAGAAGATAAACAGCGAAACATTTCAAACCAAGAAGAAAAAGAAATCCAGTTTCCATGATTCAACTTCCAGACAGCTCTACTTGGATAACTGAGAATCTTCATCGACCCAAGTAGAATTCATCAATTCTAAAGAACTCCAAGTGGTATTGCAATGTTCCATCAAATTTGTGAGATGGGTTAAGCTGAGCGATGATCTGTCAAGGCCTTCCTGGAAGGATAGAGTCTGCAACTTCTCAACCTCTCAAAACCTTTCCAAACTTCTCAAATGTAGTTCTATTCTAATTGCTGTAGTTCTTGCCTAAAGACACATTCATTCCAATGGGTCAGAAGTTATATTTGGGGAAGTTGACATCTAGTGTCCAGAGAAGAAATCACACTTGTGTATTTTGGGGAGAATTTAATAGGGAGAATAGGACTGCATCTTATGCTTCCTTGTTTACCCTGAAATTATGGGAATAAAAAGTGGAAATTATGAATTGTCCTGGAACCCTCAATCTTAGCCAGAACATGTTACTTTAGCTAAAGTAAAATGGCTAGGCTCTCCTTCCCCTGCTGTAACACAAAGAAAAGATGAATATACAAGAATACAGATACAAGAATATAAAAAGCAGACTTCATTGAGTCACCTTATTTTATCAGTCTAAAGGAAAGCCCATTGGTTTTTCCTCAGAAGAAACTGTTTTCAAAAAGCAAGGGAAAAATCTCAGGGACAAATTGGAAGATTATTAGTGTATGTTTCGCAACAGCTAAAATGGGGAGCACAGCTTCTTTTAATTATTAGTTGAATAAACCATAATAGCCTGTTCTAGGTCATTAACTATGTGTTACAAACTATAGTAACTGTGTACATTTACTGTGCTAAGCTCTAACTAAACAATACATTATGCATTAAATGCGAACCCAACCACTGGAATGGGGGTCCAAGATTCTGAATAAAGTAAAATAATGTGAACTGAACAAGCTAGATTATCCAGTGTAAGATTATTACGGAAATGTGTGTCTAAACTAGTTTATTTTTATGTCTCGGTATATAAAGCCTATGTAGTCAGAAAACATGTGATCATAAAATAGATTTAATAATAATAATACTTAGAAAATATGTACAAAAAATTCCATCTGTCAATTACAAATGGCCATATACACCACAACCAACATAGAAATCATTTTTAAAAATAGATAATGCAATATTATAAGTGATAAATAAGGTGACATCTTGCAAAGATCTCAATTTCCAGTAAAATACAGCAAAATTCTGAAATATTATCAATATGGGTAAGGATGCATCTATTATCATAGCTAATAAGCACTCAATCTTTTGTGGAGAAGAGGTTGCATTAGAAGAGGCCCTATGAATTTCAAAACCAAGGATTCTTCAGAGAGAATGAAGTTACTAACTATAGCTTAATCGGGTATGTATAATTAGAGATCAGCTTGGCCACAGTTGCAAATTTCAGTCCGTTCTGAAATCTGGCTATTCGTACAGCATAATGTTACGTCACTCAGATAAATAGCAATCATGCAGATGGTTCTCTTAAAAAATCCTAATTATACAAAGAAATTTCAAGCTCTTTCAATAAGATCACATAAAGGGATTGAAGGAAAAAAGAAAAACCAAATTCTATCATTCAGGCATTCTCAAGGCAGAAGACAGTGTTAAAATGAAAAGCATTCATTTTACATGATGACTGTCAGACGCAATCCAAGCTATATCTTAATACTTTTACTTGGTTATATTTACCAAACTGTGTTGTTCAATATGTCTCATTCTGAACTTACTTTTGGACTAATCATGACCAGTAATTTTCATATGCAGAAGAATTAGAATATTGAGTTTGTAGAATGGTTGCCCACCAGAAATATCTACTCAGTTCAATACACTTACCCCCAAATCTCTTGTTCAGAATGGTACTTACCTGAAAAAGAAAAAGAAAACAAAGTATGTAAGTAAGCAAAATAAATAAATACCTTTAAGCTGACTGTTTGTCTCTTAGATGAAACTGTGATAATTATGAAGATATTTGTTTAAATTTTTCAAATGTACAGTCTGACATATTGGATTAGCACTAATCTAGTTAGGCATACATTCCATTGAATTCAATGGAGTTTACTCCCAATAAATGTGCATATAATTGCAGTACAACTATGGTAATTAACTTTCAAAACAATGTTTTATCTTATGTAACTGGAAACACAGCGAAGTTTTCACTATGCTTCAAAATTCATCCATTGATCTTTCCTCTACAGATACATCCACTATAACTGTAATTCAGATTTCAATTTCAATTGGAAACATGTTATTTTCATTGGCAAGAGAACGCCAATTGGAGCAACTAAAATCTATTGCAAAGAACAAGCACAGAACACTCAGTCTGGATGAAATCTGTAAAGGATTAAAGTTACTCTACTGCCAACATCCCTACCACCATTACATACCAGTTATAGGTAAAGCAAAGCAAACTTAATAATAAAGAGTTGGTTGCAGAATGCAAAACAAACCCAATATTTTATTTTATTTATTATATCCCATTTTTTCTTTGGGAATTTGAGCAGCATATAAGAGACTCCCTCATATAATTCTCACAACTACTATCCTACAAAGTTCATGGCCTTAGCCGTGGAAGCCAGTTGGGTGACTTTGGACCAGCCAACCTCTCAGCCAAACTCACTTCAACTGTTCTTGGGAAAATAGGAGAAAGATGTGCTGGATATGTTTGCCACCTTGAGTTATTTGTAAAAATAATAAAGGCAGGAAATAATTATATTGAAGGTAAGTAACAGGCTTAAGTCATCCAGAACTCACTTGGGAAGCCTAAGACTTCCTGGCAATACTACAGTATATAACTGGGATGGCAAACCTATGGCGCGATAAGCCATGTCGCCCGGCACGCATGACCTTGCCTGTTTGTCTTCTGGGTTTCTGGCATGCATGCGTGCATGATGATCAGCTGTCCTTTGTGCACAGCAGTGCCGAAAAGCAGTGTGCGCATGTGCGGCCAGGTGATGCGCATATGCGCCAGTACCCAAAAGTTCAGCTTTTCCAGAGCACGACCCCTTCACTGGCACGGCAGTGCCAAAAACCATCATGTGCATGCGTGCCAGCCAGGTGATCATTGGGTGCACATGCGCGCTAGAACCCAGAAGTTTAGCTTTTCTGGAGCACAACCCAGACGAGCGTGCACACATACGTGAGATGTTTCCGCGTGACCTTTTCGGCACTTGGTGCCAAAAAGGTTCACCATCTCTGGTATATAACATCAGTTCAATAACTGAATAAAAAGGCCTTCTGCAAACTCTCTGTTTCCAAGCAAATTAATATACTGTGTTGAAAATTCCAAGACATAAGAAAATGAACACACATAAAAATCAACTAGTTCTAGAAGCAAAAAGCTAGTCTACAAGAATCAGTAAACCTAGTTCATTCTACAGTTCATGTTAGCATGCTAATATGTTCCAGTCTGAAAAGTTATTCTGCTTTCATTCTTAAACATGTACATTTCCATTATGTATAATTTTTACTAGGCATTTTTGTGATCTAAACACTATTATGAAATTAGTATACTGCTGTTTTTTCCAAGTGAGGTTTTTTTGGGGGGGAGAGGGGTTGATTTAAATAATTTTTGTAGACCCATGTAAGAAAATCTATTTTCCATGATTTTTAGCAAATGCCAGCAGGTAATCAAGGTCATGAAAGGAAGAATAAAAGATTGAGAGGAGTTTGAAACTCCTGTGGTTTTTTCCCCCTCCAGTTATTAGAGTCCTTTCAGAACTGTAGATGACAAAGGCTCAGAAGATGATGAGTGGGATAAGAATTAAAGATCCATTCTGACTGAGAATGCATTGACACACACTGGCATATGAAAACCCATTCTTCTTTTCAAACCTTCTATTGCTATCATGGCTGCTATTGTCAATAGACAAGAATGGCTGCTTTCCCCCTCTGTTTACCATATTGCCTTCCCCTCTGTTTACTGTCCCTTGAAAACAGAGGACGACAGGTTCAATTGTATACACAAAAGTCTTTTTATTCCCCATGCATCTGGCTCATATAACTTCAATTCACTCTCAGTGAACTGGCAGACATTAAGCCAAGCCGACAACAAGCGCTAAACTGCCAATGTGCATTGCTGGTGTATAAAGGTGCCAAAAGTCCTTTGTTAGATGCAACAATGTGTTTACATTCTGTGATTACAGCATAAGCTGACACCACCACATTCAGTCCTAGTTGTCAATGGACCACCCGTTTCTCTTCTTCTATAGATAGTCTTTTGTAGGGTGCCTTTTCAGGTTCAGACATTGTTCTCATTGTGCCCCTGTTGTTAAGTCAAAGACGACCCTATCATTTTCTACCTATTGCATATAAGCAAAGATCAAACTGAAGGATTTAATATCCGGTATGTAAATATACTGCTTTTTATATAGAGAATGCTGGTTTAGCTCAGAATCAGGGTGAAATCCAGCAGATTCTGACAGGTTCTGGAGAACCAGTACCGGAAATTTTGAGCAGTTCGGAGAACAGGCAAATACCACCTCTGGCTGGCCCCAGAGTGGGGAGGGAATGGAGATTATGCAATATCCTTCCCCCAGAAGCAGGGAGGGAATGGGGATTTTGCAGTATCCTTCCCCTGCCACGTCCACCAAGCCCCGCCCACCAAGCCACACCATACCCACCAAGCCCCGCCCACAGAACCGGTAGTAAAAAAAATTGGATTTCACCACCGCTCAGGATGGCAGTTTACCACTGATTTTAAAAATGGAATATGCATCACCCTAAAATGGGAATATTACATTTGTGCTAGATTTGCATATTTACTGTATTTTCCAGACTATAAGATGCACTCCCCACCCCCCCAAAGTGGGTGGAAATGTCTGTGTGTCTCATAGACCGAATATTGTGGTAGGGGGGAAGGGGAGTTGGTGTAGTGCCAATCAGCTGTTTGATCGGCAGCAAATGGGCCATGGTGGCAGCGAATGGGCTGCAGCGAACGGGCCGCGACAAATGGGCCACGGCAAATCAGCTGCACAGGAGAACAGGCCATGGGGAAAGGGCCACGGCGGCAAACAGGCTGCGGCGTGCCAAACCTTCCTTCTACCTTTTTTTGTCAGCTAGTCTCATTGAGGTCTGATGATTAAGAATTCATCTATTGTTTCAACTATACTATATATTAATTTCAGCACTATTTTTATGGATGAGATTTACAATTTCATTCTTTTGTACTTAAAATAGAACTGAGAAGAAGGTCATCTCTTCAAATGGTTTCAGTTTTCCTGGCTTCTCAAACTTCAGTTAAGTCCCAAGGGAAAACAGAACATGGGAACTCTTTTCACAAAACTTTTTTGGATTCAGAAATGCAGGCAAGCACAGATGGGATCTTAGAACAATGGAGGCATACAGTATGTCGCTAGAAATAAAGAATAACAAAATCTTTATTAAAAGAAATAAAGACTTCTAAAGAGAATACGATAGGAGAAGCAACAAACTTTCGGAAAGTAAAGAAAAACTGAGAAAAATCAGAGATCCAAAATTTATTGATATTTCAGAAAATTTATATGATCACCCAACTCACTCTCAGTGATGCTGTGTGGTTTACAAAGATTAAAAACCATAAAAAAGCAATAAAAAAGCAATAACACACACACACTCTGGTGACAACAATCAAATAAGTCAATTGATGGGGTCCATCCCACTCTGGGATCCCCAAGCCCACTGGCAAATCCAGGTTTTCAGGGTACTGTAAAAGAGTATCAAAGTGGGGGGGGGAGCAATCTTATCTCTATAACATCTTAAGATGTTCTATAGGGAAGGAGCCATCTCAGAGAATGCCCTTTTTCTTGATCACACTAGATGGCTGACCTTAACAGAGGGGACTTGAGGCATCCCCTGCCTTCACACTATGGTGGGTCAAGTAAGTAAGACCAGGAGAAGACGGTCCTTCAAATAAACTAGTTCCAAGGCATATAGGGCTTTGGAAGTGACAACCGGCACCTTGATTTGGACCTGGAAGAAAATTGGCAACCAATGCAGCTGCTGCAGACCCATGGCACAGCATGCCTCACCATGGCCAGCTTGCTGTGGTCAACTCACCATGGCCATGGCCATGGCCAACTTGCCACAGCCAACTCGGTGCGGGACAACTCGCCATGGCCAACTCACCATGGGACAACTCACTGCGAGAAAAGAGTTACACTAATATAATTTTTAAAATTATTTTAAATAATTAAATTGAATTATTGAATTATCCTGCAGTGAGTTGTTCCACAGCGAGCTGGCCATAGCAAGTTGGCTGTCACAATTTGGCTGCTGTGAGTTGGCTGCAGTCAGTGGCCATGGCAAGTTGTTTCATTCCATGTATGCACATCTAGGTCTGCACAAAACCATGTGGGCCACTGCATTTTGAACTAACTTCCTCATACTTTTCAAGGGCAGCCCCATGTAGAGTGTGTTGCAATAGCAATAGTCAAGATGGGAGGTGACTAGCGCATGAGTTGTGAGCAGGAATTTTTGGTCCAGGAAAGATCATAATTGGTACACAACTTACAGCTGTGCAAAGACACCCCCCCCCCCGGCCACAACTGCTAACTGCTCTATCAGGAGTCATAAGTCCAGAAGAATCCCCATATTATGCACTGGTTCTGTAAATCAGTTTAGTGACTATAAAAGTACAGTTTGTTCATTTATTTATATTCAATTGTAAACATTGGTATATCTGTTTTATTATTAAATGTCAATTCTTTGTTTTCTTCCGGGCAATCATGTCCAAGGGCAGTGTCACCCCATCTAAGACCAGAGATGGTAATGTGCTGCAGGCATAGATGGAGAAAATGTTGTGCATAGTGAGAAACAGGTCAATCAAATTACAATTTGGCCTACTCAGAACTTCCAGTTTTTGCATGGGATATCAGTTGGATAAAACAGAGGAAAATTCCAAAATAATGAGCTCAAATTTACTCCAAAAGAAGATAAACCTCTATTTAAGATAACACCCATAAAAAATGGAAGAGTAGATTCATATTCATATTTTACAAATAAGAGTTCTGTACCATGGCCAGATTCTATTTTGTCAAAGAAGGATTGCCTCTTCAAATGTAATCAGTCTGACTCACTGCCTTGCCTAAATAAATGTGAACTAATAAATCAGCTGGGCCAAATATTAAAATATTATTATTAACACAATGTTCAAATTACTTAGGTACACAACCGTCTTCCATACATCCATAGAAAACTAAGTAGTCTGTTATTAACATCAGCTGCTTGCAATTACTGCAAGTTCAAGTCCCACCAGGCTCAAGGTCGACTCAGCCTTCCATCCTTTCTAAGGTGG